>CAJDSM010014581.1:7522-24885 GCA_903981925.1 Ostrea lurida
GAATAACAGGTAATGATTGAATATTACCTAATTAACATAGAAGGTAATGATTGAATGTTACCTAATTAACATAGCAGGTAATTATTAAATGTTACAGAATTAACATAACAGTTGATGATGCCATTTAACTAATTCCATGTAGCATAACAGTTAATGATCCCATGTTAACTAATTAAAACAACAGTTAATGATTCAATATTAACTAATTGATATAACAGGTAATGATCCAATGTTAACTAATTAATATAACAGGTAATTATCTAATAAACATAGCAGCTTATAATTGCAAATGTTATTTAATTAGCAAAACAGGTAATGATGTATATGTTATTTAATATATAACGAGTAGAGTTCATTGCTATGTAATACACGTACATATATGTATAATAATTGAATACACATTATAATCTAACGAACATACAAGTTAATAATTGAGTACAAATATTTTCTAATGAACATAATAATTGAATATATTATTTAATAAACATAGAATACAACAATTGAATATATTATCCAGTAAATGCTTTGGTCTAGGATCAGAACCCACTATCATAATGAAACCTATGATAAATAAAGACAGTGATAGAAAATGTTATCTAACAAACACTTACTTAGCTGCAATGATGTAGCGCCCCCCCCCCTTTTTTTTTTGCTTTTGGGAGAGGAAAAAAATCGTACAGGGCTACATCATTGCAGCTAACAAACACTGCACTCAGTTATTTAAGATAAACATCACAGCAGGTAAAATCTAATGTTCTCAAACAAACATGATATATAGCTCATGCAGTTATATATTGTGTAATAAACAAAACAGTTTTAGAAAGCGTTTTCGCAACTTGTCGTTTTTCACCATAGAGCACTTATGCACGAAAGCTTTATTCCATATTTTAAAAGCCTCTCTTCTTGCGGCAACCAAATCAGAAAATCACATATCAGGGTATTTAGAAAGTTAAAAGGCTTTGTTACTCCTGCTAAAATTGTATATCTATGTTTGAGATTTTTGTATAAATATTTAACAAGGGATGTCAAATTTACGTGTAGACATCGTTTTATTTAACTACATTAGGGATTGTGTCAAGTGGATTAAAAGAATTTGAATACATGCTTAAGTGTTATTTCCATTTTTGATTGGGATCTTATTAACTGCTAAGAAGCCTAGAAGCATTGCCACGGAGAGTGGTATTTTTATCATGTATGCTGTTGATCTTTTCCTCACTTGTTTCTGATATTTTACATGAAACAATAGAAGCAACGAAATGCAGTTTCAAAAGTCCCTTCTTGTTTGAAATTGGATTAACATGCCTAAAGGATAGTTTTATGTTTCATGTACATGTAATTTAATATCTTGCCATAGTGGATACTATTTTAGACACCAAGTCCTCAATCGAGTCTAAGGTATCGCTAAGGGTTGATGAAGAAGTGTTTTCTTATTATCAGTGGCGGATTTAAGGGGGGGCGCACCCGGCGCAACCCCCCCCCCCTTTAAAATTTACCAAGTGTAATATATAATCTTATTTTTCACTGGAAAAATCAATAAATTACACACTGCACCCCCTCTTAAACTGAGAAAAGGTATAAATTATTCCATTCAAAAACCTTTCAAACTTTGGACGTCATATTGGTTGAAATGACAGAAATATAGTGAAAACGACTACTTACGGAGGACAAATTTACCAAGCCCACAAATCTCTAAACTTGGAGCTTCCGGGCTTCGCCCCCTAGGCCCGCCACCAGGCGTTTCGGACCGGATCCCCTGGGAGCTCAAGGCGGCCCCCAGCCCCTTGCCTCATATGCATTGCCGCGCCATCCCTAAACTCGAATTTCTGGCAATCCGCCCCGATTATTAGCTCCAAATCTCAGCGCGAGAAATAGACACCCCTAAAGATCATCTTCGCGAGCCAAAGTGTCCGATCGCTTACTCTATTCTACCCTTGGCAGCATTTGTCGATTTCAAGCTAAGCCTGCTTTGACTTCCCAAGGCATCCAATCAATTGCGCCATTCATACTGATTGAGCATACATGAATAAAACCAAAGTTAGAACCATTTAGATCAGAAAAGGGCAAGTTTTAAAATACGCGATTTACGCCCGAAGATAAGGTCGATATAAACTCGCAAAAGCTATGTACACTAAATAAAAAAACAACAAACAATTGTCACTCGAGTGTTTACGTAAGGCGATAACTCGCATCGTCCGTTGATTTTGGCAATTCAGGTCGCGACTAAATCAGCCAAGGGGTAGATTAGAGTAAAGGCGATCGGACACTTGGCTGGCGAAGATGCTAAAGGATAGCCGGATACTAAATAATTATAATAGAAATCTGTAAAATCATTTATAAAAGCTTCAGTATATCTGTGGTGTAAATTGTCATGGCGTTTTCCTTGGAATTCATTCGTTGTCTTGCATTCTGATAGATTTGAATTAATTGCAATGAAATTCCCTAGATTCTCTTATAAATTGACATGAAATTTATATACTGTACATAACATGTATTTATATGTTTATTGTTGTACATGTATGATGACATAATATAGTGTACATGTATGCAGATAGTAATATGTATCTTTTTGATATTCTTAAACTTTTTAAAGAAGTTATATATCATGGGTTTTTACGAGGCGACACCTCGTTATGTCAGCGTCCAGCAAAAAATGGCGCCACAGCCGAGTTCCAACGATTTTCATTTTATCAATTTTTAAAAATATTACAATTTTTACAACTCAAGTTCCAAAGGGAAATGAAAAATCGCAACTTTACACTGAGATATGATATAGAATTTTCCCTGTTAAATTTCAAAATGAGGTAGAAAATATCCGATTTCTGATTTGTTTACTTTTATTCATGAGCTCTGAAAATATAGTTCATTGGGAAGTGCACTTGGTTTTTTTCCGAAAACAGATGTTTTCTATCAAAATGAAAACCCTCAGTTTAACAGCATTGTTTTATGTCCCAATTTATCCAACAATGAAAACCAGTTACATTATCTATGCAATGTAGGTATTCATCCGATAGCTAGTGAGAGTGTGTGGAGACGCAGAGCATTATGGGTAGTATGGTTTTTGAATGTTGCGTAATGTCGACATATTGGAAAAGAGAGTACCAAACCGCCGTATGTGAGGTGTTACGTGATTGGCTAATATCAAGAATGAAATTATTTGGAATTGAAAGAATATTATCAAACGTTTATCAATTGTCGGGATGAAAATTTCTTGGACAAAATCAAGAAAGGAATGAAGAAATTTCCATAGTAGCCTAAGGGTGTGTTTAAAATGAAGGGTGTCATTCACTACAGATCTGTGTGTGTTATAGAAATGTAATTTCCACGATAAACAAACATTAATATTTATGTGATCAGATCGCCGTTACTTTTATACTTTGCTTTAAACTGAAACATAGACACAAGTATAGACACCAAAATTAAAACAAAGTATAGAAATGTAATGTTTGTTTATCGCAGAGGATTCTAAAAGAATTAGACACCGATCCCACTTACATGTAACGTTATATCTTTTGTTGTTTGTCACATCGTTTCAGAACTTTAAGTACTTTGATTTTTTATATTGCAGGAAACGAATTCACAGATCTTGATGCACCATTCCTTACCAAAGAAATCGAGGTAGTAATTTACCTGCATTTTACTAAGCAAAAATGAATTACACGAGAACGCCACAAAAATTCACAAGAACTATAATTTTGTTTTTGTTTGTTTAAAACCAGATCCACCCTGCTCTGGAGTATCTAAACATCAGTCGTAACGAGTTTGGTGATTTAGCAGGACCAAGCTTCGAAAAAATGATATGTAAGTCTGTATATATTAATTACTGTTTTTAATCGTTCGTAAGTTTGAGATTTTTTGTTAGAAATCCAAGCCAGGGGGACATAAATGCTGCGTATGACCCGATTCTGTGAAGTATGGAGAATTTCATTCGTATCCAGAGGCCGTGTTTACCCAACTCTAATTTTGTATTGTGTTTTGACCTTCGAAATTGATCACTGTTCGTTATCTTCGCCTTTTCATGCATATATATATTGTAACATTAAATTAATGGATCATTGACCAATATATAGTAATTCTATTTCCAGAAGAGACCTATGAAATGCATTCCCACTTAAATCTTCTGATATTAGCACATATAGCCACACCAGTGAGCATCCGGGTTAGAATAAATCCTCAGTACCCCTTACTTGTCGTAAGAGGCGACTAAATGGCGCGGTTCTTCAGTTGATTGATTGATTGATTGATTATATGTTGTTTTGCGCCCCTCTTGAGTAAATTTCACTCATATGGAGGCGTCACTATTGCCGGTGAAAAGCTGCAAATTTAGGCCTGTGTTCGGCGCTCATGGCCTTTGAGCAGGGAGGGATGTGATACGGGGCCTCGGTTTTCCCGGTCTCATCCGAAGGACAGCCCCATTTAGTCGCCTCTTACGACAGGCAAGAGGTGCTGAGGACCTATTCTAACCACAAAAGCCATGATGGTTCGTATTCACAGGCAGGTGTAGCACGATAAAGATCTCTTCCTGCTTAAGGGCCATTAATGCCGAGCATAGGCCAAAATTTTGCATACCTTCACTGGCAATGGAGTATCGAGGACATTTTATTTGTCAACAAAATTCATTTTCATTCATACATGTATGTCGATCCGATATATTCCAGTAAACATGGAATAAACAGCATCACAAATCCATATGCATCTGTGTCATATTTATGTCTCCCCTCTTCCAGTCACAAATCCCATATGCTCTGGCTACGTCATATTATGTCTCCCCGCTTTCCAGCGAGAGACATGATTGTTTGTGTACATTCTGGCCGTCATAGTCCATCGTGGCCCCGTCCTGTCTGTCACACAATTCGCGAGCGCTTCTCCTTCCTAAACCCGCTATCCAGATAAGCACCTTGGGAAACTTTTTTGTGTCTCCGCTGCTTACCTCTGCCACTGTAGGAAATAAGATTGATCTTGCAGGACGGAGGATCCAACTATTTCCTTCAAGAATGGTGAATCTACAGGGGTGGAGGTGTAAATAGCTTGTGAACACTTCTCCTTCTAATGGCCATCAGATAACGTCCGAAACTTTGTACAGGCTTCATTGCCATTTGTAAAATGTTGATATTATCGGGACAGGAGGATCCATTATTTTGCCTTCAGTATATGGTGGATCCCAGGTCGGAGGGCTGTAAATACACTTGTGGAGATCTCCTTTCTATATGGTATATCAGATAACCTGGAAAACACTTTTTAATGTGGGACTAAGGCCAATGGTTTTTCGTTCTTCATCGATTATGTAGCCACGCGTACGAACTAGGCGTGCTATCTGTCAGGACGGGGAAGTGGAGGATCCAATTATTTTCCTTCAATTACTGGTGGAAGATTCAACCAGGGGTGGATGGTGTAAAGACATATAAGATTGACGGGAGGATGATATCGACAAATATTTTAGACAAACCACCAAACGATAAATTTCAGCTCAGGCAGGATCGGGCGGTCACCATAATTCCTGTCAAGTTGTGGGGATCCAACAGGGGTGGAGGGTGAAAGTAGAGCTTGTGAACCTTTCCTTCTATACGGTGCGTATCAGATAAACCTTGAGAATGCTATACATGAGTACATTAACAGGAGTACTGACAATTCCATAACCACGACCCTCATACGTTTGGCTTCCTCATGTACCCCATTGTTTGCGACCCTCCTCCATTCCGAGGTCAAGTTGGCACAAATATCGTTGTTGATAGTGTCAATGTTCCCTGGCTCAAGCTTTCTCCTCCATACCCAGGCCGACTATTTAATGGGGGTTCTGGCGGTCAGTTAATAGGTACACGTCCATCTAGGTGTTGGGTGTGCCTTCGTCATCCAAGAACCGCATTTCGACATGGTGAAGTGGACTTACAACAGACAGTTGGGTGCATTTGGGGGAGGAGGACGAGAGATAACACAGATTTTGTTTATTAATGGTATTCAAAAAATTGATATTTGTATTTGTCGCATTCTCAACTTCCATATCTTACTATCCCATCGCATCATCACCTGAGATGGGTTCTCAACTAGACTTCCATACGCACATTGAGGCCTGCATGATTATGTGAGTTTTGGCCGTCTAGTAGTCACATAGAAGATTAACATATTTCTTATCTCGTCCAATAAAGTCAGAAGGTTTCTTATTACTTGACAATGAAAACTCTACAGATTTGGACCATGGTGGACTATTTGGAGATTAGATTAAGCAGTTACCCAGAAAGGTTTTACATCGTTTAAGTAGTTTGACTTCTTTCTACTAAGAATTTAAAAACTTAGGATGGCAGCTCAAGGGACAGGTATAAGAATTATTGGCAACAGACGTCCTTTGAGGCAGTGCATCAATATTATCGAGAGCCTTTATTATCTTGAGTGCATCCACAATGGTATCGCCTTTTCACTATCCACAATCTGACCCGAACAATTGATGAAACCTGGCAGCACTGCTTCGCCGGATCTGTTAGGTCATAAGTTATTCAAGAAATGGATTTATCGTAGAACCCTTGACTCCTGACAATAATGAGATTTGTGTATGGCTATGTGTGACAACAATCTGTTCTGGGCTCCCCTGTCCTATTCTTTTCCTCCGGTGGCCCTTATTACAACCAACCTGTCAAATCTCAAGTCAGGACGGAAGTTAAGGAATAGTGCACTTGGAACGATGGACAACCAGGGAGTTACAGAACTGCGGGCTTGCCTAATCTCAAATGTGAATGGAAACCTGGAGTCACACCAGCGAGGTGTAACATAAGACGATGACTTGACCCTGCCACCTAACCCACGCAAACATAACCCCACAAACCCTCATCTAGTATCGCCCTATCTACTGTATTATACTGATAGAAATAGCTACGTGGGTCTCAACTCAACAGCACCTTACTCTCTCAGGCCGAACGTCGATAATGGTAGTTTGGGTGAAAATATCTTAGGAAGAGAAGTCTTAAGCTAGTTTAACCTATAAAGGATCGACTAGGAATTATAAGTCAACTAGGTTATGAAAGTGATTTTAAATATTTCTGCTGAATCTAATTCCATTGATGTATTCCGTACTTGTTCCTTCTTTGCAGCTATTGAACATATCGTGATTAGATATTATGTAACCTTTTCTTTTATCCTCTCCCAAAGGACCCAACAATATTCATAATTGGTTTAATCATATTTGTTTCTGGGATACTTCTATTGATATCACTCTCGCAACAATATAATTACTCATGCCCATGCTATACATAAACAAGACAGACTGGCTAGTTTACATAGAAACATAATGTCAGCTGACCAGATTTATCTGTATACAAAAATCTCCTGTATCCTCCTAGCCATTTTGCCAGAAACTCTTGTGCACGAACAGTTCAGGACATCAGCCAAGGATTTAGTCTGCTCGCTGCGGGAGCAGCACCAAAGACAACTTATAGATAGGACATTGTTAATAGACACTAGTGATTAGGGAGCTAGTAGTCAATGATAGAGTGCAGTGCTGAAGATAAATTAATAAGATAATAAAGTTTATGGTATGATTTCTTTAGGTAGTTGAGATTTAATGAATCACCGTGACAGTAAGACCCTAATAAGCCATTCAGTTGTTTATTAACACATAAGAAGCGTAACCAGGCTTCTCACCAGTTCCTCGCCAAATTGGAGTTTCGACGTGCCCTGTGATATGATAGTTCCTGTGCTAACAGCATCATGCTGATAGCCACTCCAAATAAAAAAAAAATTACTGCATGAAATACAAATAGTTAACACTCGAGGATATCATTATTTGACATACCTCCCTAACCAACTATTAGTTTGACTAATCCCTTCGTAAAAGTGGCCCTATATAATATATCATATGAGCATTTATTAGTCTTTTAAAGTTTCATTTAAACTGATACTGCAAAAAAAAAAGACAAGTCATTCGTAAGCCCCCAACAAAACAATTGGTTACTAATAAATGAGTTTTATAACGTTGATACCTGCAAACATAAGTTTAAAGAGTTGACATATTATATAGCCTAGAAAAATGCAAAGTGCAAAGCAATCTATCATCAGAAGTAATTATACAATTAAAGACAATTGAAAATGGTCATTTTAATATATACATAATATAAAATATTTGATAGGTAGGACCCCAAAGGCAGATTGGAAGCGAAAAACAAATAGCTCTGTATCCTTAGCACCGTCGAGTGAACTTTGAAGCGCTGCTAAGATTCTCAGATCGGTATTGTGCATACAGGCTTACCCAAAGTTATGTAACAATAAGTTCATATGACCATGTTCTGTCACTACCATTGCTGTGAAGACACATGTTCTCTCAGCTGTCGATTGAATCACGTAAGTGAAGCTGGACGATACGTCTGTGTATGTCAACGATGTTGAGCGAGCAGATCGTGATTCAGGTTTTTCATTTGTTGGTCTGTACCAGATTATCGCACTGGTTAGAATTATACTTGGCCAAGATGAAGATCTGTATCAGAAAGGACAGTTTTATTAATATGACCTGCGCTAGATATGCTTTTAAAGTCATTTCAATCTATACATTGCACTGCTAATTCTCTACCACAGTTCCTAATTTATTCCTTGTTAATTTTTTCACGGATTATATGATTCCCTCAGCATGGGTGATACTTTAGCCTCTTATCATCAAAATAAAATTTAATTTTTCGCTATAGTCCTCTCAAAATTCTTGGGAGAATTTCTACTAATCTTATTCACTATCAAATTAGATAATATTTGTTTAGGATTATTCGGATGTTCCATAAGATTACCAATTTTATAAATTAAGTTTAGTACAAAATTTTAATTTGATTTATAGTAATTTCCGTTTTTTTCTGGAAGAATTAAATTTCAGCACTTTATACTACAATTCTATATAATCATCCCTGGCAAAGCAGTAATCAGTTCATTCTGGCATTCTGTATCATATATGAAGGGGAATTTTTTGCCATGTGTATAAAAGCTCAGTGGCCCGATGTTACTGTCACTCTGATTCTTTTGGCAACTGCTAGGGATACAAATCTGAGCTTGTTACAATCAGATTTAAGTGATATATACCCCAATTAATATGCGTCGTTATTTGTAATTCTTTGTCGACCTGAGATTATTATTTATTAGTTTATTGTCCATGTCAAATTTGCAGGCAGTATTTTAGTACTCTAATTACCTAAAGTGATAATTTATCTACTCAAATATTTTGTTAATTATTTACACGTGTATAATAACATCATTATGTAATCGATTGTGACCGAATCTTTGTCTCGTTTCATTGACCGTAAATAATAAGTATATAAATCTATTGAGAACTGACTGTTTACTAAGGAGAGGTTGGAGTCAATCTACTAGAAAATAGAAGGGATAATCACTTTAATTCTCTTTTAAGTTATACTGGAAATGAATTATCATGCGACAAAGCAATTGGCTTTTGATTGTTGAATCTCAGTGTTGAATATATTAATGGCATCATACATGCGCCGGGAACTGTATTGCTACTTGCGAATATACCAGAGCGCTTGACCATTTGATTCTTGGTTTCTTTGAACTCCAAAAACCAAATTTCCAAAAATCCCAAGTGTGATAACAACTTCCATCCCCAATCAGGATTAGTCCATTATGTTACCTGATAATGGTGAATCTAGTGTCTGGGGAAGGAGGTTAATACAATACCTACCGCAGAGCCCAAAAAACCATATTTTCAATCACATTCAATAGTTTAGATACCAGATAGCAGTTGACCGTTTGATTACATGGCGTAAATTCGATAAAGGGAAAACATCATTACATACTTTTGCTGTCAGTCGCTGAGTGAGTATGAGAGGTGTTGTCGACATTCTAGATGAGATTATTATGAGTGAATTACATTCTACACCAGCCTGTAAGGTTCCTGGAAACCGAATTTATCCCTTTCCAATTATAGTGTCCATTCAGTGCAGCCTTGACCGTATAGTAAAGAATATAAGAACCCTAATTCAAATAGGGCAATCTCCAGCGAATTCTTTGCCGTCCCATGATCAAATTGTAACGATGTGAATGTATTTGGGAAGTCATCTCACCCATTATTGGTGGTGCAGGACTCCATTCGAGCTCTTTATTTTGTCAATTCAGAGCCATATTACCTCATCGACCCTCTAACTTCCACTTTCCGCGGAAGCGAGACTATAACGCCATCGCTGGAGGAGATTATCAACACCGAAAGATATCCACCCCCCAAAAAAATATGGATTGATATTCAGATACTGTAAATTTAGCCCCGGCGAATTAAAAAGCCTACAGTACCCCGATTAAGGTGTTTTGCGGATTTGGGGTTACAAAGAATACCCCAGATTAACGTTTCTTGATTGAAGGGCTTAAGAATAAGTATCATTTTTAATTTTTGGCTACTTTAGGCTTTCTCCCTGATTTCATAAATCATGAACCCAAGTATAGACTGATCCTCAAATGTCCCCAAAGCCTGATAACAAACACAATCTGTCGGCATTATTCGCCCTGTCATACAATGCTGGAAAGTCCAGAAGATATCTTCCCAACAGAAGAAATCTAATATCCCTTAAAAATTGCGCTAACAACGATGGAATACTGACCCCATAGTGGTTACGTAAACGGCGACTAGTTGCAATCAAACAATATTATGAATGGACATACCTACAACTATAACTTGACTGAATATACCTGAATAATCAGCTGCACATATACTTGTATATCTAAAACTTGAACTTACATTTAATCCCTTGGCCTACTAAATGATTTGTCATATATATATACAGAAAGTCAGACTTTAAATTGAACATACTTTAAAATTAAGATTCTTTATCAGAGACAACTGAATCGAAATTGAAAGTTGGATATGCTTACAGGAAAAAGTCTTAGGTCAGTTGATGCGATATGAGGATGAACTTCGTAGCGTTTTATCCGCTGTCATATGTCAATACAACCGCAAGTCTCTATCGTACTGACGGAATTACTCTCCGCCGATAAATTTCCCAGCATCGCGCATTGGAGAACACAAGGTTACATGTACAAGTCTGAAAGCCTTTCCAAGAACACATACGAGGACCTGAGGCCTTACGGGTAAGCTCTACTATAGGTGTTATATAGATCAGGTCTTTATAGAGTGGTAATCACTACACGCCGTTCAAAATGAAACTGACTTCCGTTTTCGAAAAACATGGATAAAAACTATACAACTTCAGGTTATATGTCAATTCATTATCAATAATTTAAATGCCTAGCCCGGCATTTAGACTCAGTAAGGTTAGCATGTCTCCTTACTGAACTACAGTATACGCGAGAAGATTCGACTCCCATAGGGGATTTAAATTTGTCTTCAAATTTGCTTTCTAACTAAAACTGGCATATTTTTTTGACCGAAAATAGACTTGTGACACTTCTTGAATTTTATATTATATCCTTTTACAATCACTCACCTTGCTTTATGTATACTCCCCATCATTAATTCCTTTCTCACATTCCAACGCGCTCCCAACATAAATTTTCTACTGGATGGTCTAGCTATATCGCAGCAACTTAAAAGTTTTCGTTTTTAAAACACTTAGCTTATACTTATGTACGTGGCTACATCTGCAGCGAGAACAGCCTCACAACACGTTGTCTATATAGTTTACTAGCCGCGTGCGTGCGACTTATTGTGTTCACCAGTGGTCGGTCCAAAAAAAAAGATTACCGAGAATGGACAGTCTAAATTCCCTGATATGGGAATACTTCCGACATGGCCCTTAAACGCCAGAAAATTTTCGATTGTAAGTATCGCACGATAGACCTAAAGCATGCCACGACCGTTAAGTAATAGCTTAGCTTATGTGAGCCGGATACTTTGATCTTGTTGACGTTATTGAGGGATGGGGAATCGTGGCATTTTAAAGTTATCGGCTTGTGACTTTTCAGATTTTCAGAGCAATGAGTTCATACGGTACATATTATCTATACCGATTCTCATTTTACCGAATCAAAAAGATAGCCGTTATCGCAAGTTATAGTGGTAATAAACTCTGGCCACTTAACTGTTACGTCGTCATCATTACTAAGGGTACTCACTGAAGACTAGTACTTGCGTCTCCTGCCTTAGGGCGCGTGCTCGGTGGGTCTGCCATCAAGGGTAGTAAGGTGCGGCTTAAAAAATTAAGCTACCGCGCTTTAGTGTTATTCATCACACAAATTTGTCGTAGATAAAAAAAAAAAGTTGAATAAACGCTTGTTATACGTGGAGCAACCGAACGAACATTGATTTTCGTATTCGTGAGAACAGATTTACGGTTTCAGACAATGATTGTTTATAGATGTTGTGACAATTTAACAGATACGGAAGGCCAGTATAGAGTCTATCTTTGGAATAGAACTTAGCCAATTCCTCTCTCAATTGTACTCCAATTGTGGTCGGTGTTCAAACTTCGCTTTGGTGACGGGATGTTCTTGAGTTCGAGAACCCGAAGTTTGTGTACTCTTAGCTTAGGTTTAATCAGAAACTTAAAGCGATAACGTATGTATGACTGACTCCTTTCTCTGTAAATTCTTGGCACTATAGAAGTGAGAGTCAGAGGTCTTTGGAACAGGCGTTTGGATAACAACATAGTAACACCATCTCTATCCGAAAAGAGTCATACCTAGGCTTCTACATGATATAGAACATATAGAACCTCATCCGCCTCACAACGGATCTGACGTCCTACATATGTGATCATGAATAAAAATTAAAATATTCCAGGGTGACAACCAAACAAACAAACAAACAAACACAAAACCAGGTCTATGTCCTGATGTGATATGTCCTTTCTGCAATATGCTTATCATTCTGAAGGTATATTAAAATTTATTTTCAGATCGGCCAAAACAACATACAAGACGACACAGTAAAGGTATCGCTAGACCTTCTAAAAGAGATGCCCTCCATAGCATTAGTCGTCCTTGATTTGTCAGTAAGTGTTCTCAAGTCAAGACCACCCACTTATAATTTCGTAGTTTTCTTTATTGAAAAAAATAATTGTTTGCAGATTTCCCTAATCTTATCACTTGATTTTTGAAGGGTCCAGTTCAAAATCTATCTTTTGTACCCGAATTTTTATTTATTTCCTTTAGTGTCGCCAGTAATCTCAATGATTGTTTACAATAAATTCATATTTAATAAAGATGATTTTATTCACCGTAATTGATCTAAGACAGTCACGTGATCTACACTCGGCTCAATTCACCTCTTTCGAAGAGAAAGTGTGTACAAAACATGCTTTATTTTGGAACTATTTCAAAAAGAGCAGTTATGATTTAAACTCTCTCTGATCATCGAATTCACAATGAATCAAGCAACTATATCAAATTTATCGCAGCCGGTTGGAGCTTGGAAAAAGAATATTAACGCATTGAACCTTTGTTTTCTCCAGGACGTGATGCTAGGCAAAGATGTTGCAAAAGAACTTGAACCTTTAAAAGACATTCATCCTGATTTGGAGGTGATTCATGGATACACAGATTCCTACGGAAAGAGGAAGATGGCTGGTTTTATGGACATGGGGGAGGAAGCCTTGTGGATTATCAAAGAGTTCATTGAGGAGAAGGATTTAACGGTCGCCAAATTGTTTGCCGAGTTTGACGAGGACGGCAGTAACAGTGTAGATTATGACGAGTTCCGGCAGGGAATCAAGGCACGGAATATTTCAGTATTTGTGATCAGGTCCAGGTGTCGGTGTTTGCCCTGTTTTTGATTTGGAGTTGCGCTATCTTAAATACCCACTAAAACGCTTGCATAAATGACACGATTAAAACAAAAGAAAAAGGAATAAAAGGATTTTAAAAATATGTATATATTGGTGGAATTGATAGATTTTTGAAACCAAATAGAAGAAACGTTTAATTTTTTTTCAAGACAAATTTAAGTGCTCACTGTACATCCTGAGAATTTCTTTGTTTATGTTTTTAACATTTTCTCTCTATGTTCCAGATAGCGAAGATTCCACTGTCTTCTTATCAAGTAGATGCCTTAATAAACTTCATAGACATTGATGGCGATGGTGATATAGATTTCAGGTTTGTGGTGAACAAGTATTTTAAATGTAACCGGTCATATGCTTTTTTGCGGCATTCGGAAAGCTTTTATGGAATCTGATAAACTGTTTCTGTTTTACAGTGAATTAGTATTGAAAATGAAAGAAATCACAAAGAAGCGAAAAGAGGAAGACGAACAACGCCAGGCCGAATCACAAAAACGGAGGTAAAGTCTAGAGGAGCTTCCAAGTGACTTCCGTGTATACGTAATTTCCGGTGAATATCAGAAAGTGAAGAGATCTCCGAAAGACATCTTGCCAAAACTTCCTGTAGTCTTTCATTGACTTGACCACACATGTGATTACTTCCAGTTACTCTGCTTTTAAAATTCTTTACACACTGCTTGACCACACAGTTGCTTTGACAACAAAATGAAACTACCATAGCTTATGAAATTATGAAAATGATAATCATGTTGTCTATAAAATTTGTAAACCTGATTTGAAAATGTGTAAGATATGAAAGGTGTATATATGCATTCAGACATGCAATGATGGAATCTTAAAAGAAGTTTAAAATATTACATGTGTATATTATGCTTGTATGTACATGTAATTACCGTTCCTGAATAAAGTTTGAAAATCATGTAATTTCTTTCATACCTGTTTGAATAAATGATATGACAATTCTTCTAGACATAGAAATTAAGTGAACAAACGCACAAATGACGCCGCATACTAGCAAATACGAATAGATTCATTGATGGACAAACACGGACCCCTAGATACAAGTATACCAGAAATGAGACCTGGTGCTTGGAAGGAGTAAGCATCCTCTGTCGATCAATCACACCTACCGTGAGCCCTTTAATTTATCTTGATCAGGTAAATGCAGTAATCGACAGCCAAAATCAGTGTACCTATAAGGAATGGTCGTGTTGAAAGTTGATTTGAGAAAGGTTCTGCGATTTCAAATTTACTGAAATTTTTCGTATTCCATACTTGAGGCATATATTGTTGCTCCTTCACGGCCGTCGTGAAGAGCAAAGCTAGGGGCTTGGTAGAGCATTTACTGGGTCCAGTTATGTATATCTGTGTGTGTAAGGGTTTTTGTGAAGTTTTGGAACCCAGTATATGCACGGTATCTCATATATTCATCCGTCCCATTGACTGGGATATTAATTAAGTGTGTTTAAAACTGAAGTATGTTTTTGAAGAATTTCATCTTTGAAAGAACAATTTGAGTTTAAGAACGATTACCAAATGTGGAATTAATGCCAAGTTCGTTTAGAAAACAATTGTAATAATGATCCTTACAAAGACAATGCTGTTACATGATTTGTCAGCTGGAACCAAAACATATTCTTCATATTAGATTTTTAGTATCCCCCTTCTCATCCCCATTCGTCAAACTTTGGCAGATTCCGCTCCTCTCCGATTCCTTCATTAAGCTTCGGATAAATGACGTGATTTGATATGTAATGCGATCGTCTATATACTCTGCCGGCAAAAAAACCCCATCAAAATTGCCGTTTCCAGAAAGAAGTGATCAAAATGGCTTCTTTTGATGTGAATGTGTCAAGCTCGCCCTGTCCTGTATTTGGAGAAAAACACATAGATCTTTAAGAGATTAGTTTGCGTTACCGTATGATGTAATCTTTTCGGTCCTGATCAATTATTGTTTACCTATAAGAAGTACCGTATTTACATAGGCGATAACGGAGAGGTGTGTAAACAATATACAACTTTTCCATGCATTATATAGAATAAAGTTCGACCCCGACTGAAAAGCATAATTCTACAAAAGATATAATATTTTATTCACGTTCGAAAAATATTCATTGCTTAAAATTCATTTGACAATATGTGTATAGTCACATGATTAACATATAAAATTAACAAGCGAATTGGTGAATGTTCGGAATTTGCGTGTACAAAAACTATTTCAACCTTTGTCAATATACCTGAAAAAAAGTTGGACATCTAGTGTACAAGTTAAAGCACTACACTAATGAAAACATGAAAAACATTCATCAGAAACCTACTTTATTGCTCAAAATCGTCTTTGAAAATTCACAGATTTTCAACCGATATTGAAACATTCCAAAATGGTGGACGCAAGCGGCGAGTAAACAAGCGTCATGCTGGAAAAGTTGTGTTATTTAAAATCTGTTTAATTGTGTTATAATAAAGACAAAAGAGAAATCATTGCTTACCCATGGAACTTCAGAATGTCCTTTCCTTGACTGACCATAAATAAAGTGCATGCAAATTACTTTTGGGAAACATGAAGATCTTAGAAGCCATTGTCTTTTACCTTGTACAAACAAAAGGTTTATATCTAGCTGCAATATATCATCTTGAATGTGTGTTGGGAGAATGTTGTTTGTTTAGCTATCGATAATTGGTTTAGAATAAGATCTAAGAACCCTTTTCAAATTAGGAGCATGCAATTCTGTAATAAGAAACGGCAGTGGAAAGACACAGAATTTCAACAGCGACCCTTACACCTTAATTTCCAACAAAGCCACGTTAAGTTAAGCATGGGGAGTCGATCATCAGCATCACAAAATATGAGGATCATAAGTAATAAATACATCACATATCACAATTTTTTCAACTTATAATCGACCCCCTGCAAGATTTACTGAGTTCTCATAATAAAGACAATAACACAATAACTCGTGCTGTGCTACTTCTGTTTTAATACTTGTAATCATTATGAATTAAAATCTTGAACTAACACTTCACTCCGGTGAATGGGGGTTTCACAGTTGACATCCCTGCTATACCATTACTTCCTACTTGTCACCAAAATAGTGTAAAGTCTAAAGATAAAACGAACGGTGATCAAGTACCTCGTAGCCAAATAATAAACAAAAACAATGAGTTGGCAATCACGGACCCTGGACACACCAGAGGTGGGAATTCTCGGCAGCTATTTAATTCATTGAATCGACTACCGTTAATCAACAAGGGTAGTCTCATGCAATCAGGAAGTTTATGAACCGATCGAAATAGTGGGATATGCCTCATTGGTAAATTGTGCGTATCTATAACTGACTAAAAGATTGAACTGTCGAGAGAGACTATGTTAACACAACCACAATCCCCCAATGTAAATAAATATTGTACATCATCTCATACTCAATCATGGTAATTAGTTTAAATACAATTAAGAACACAAGCACAGGTCAAACAGGGAATGCTTAGCTCCTCTAGGCACCTGGAACCCACCTCTGGTGTGTCCAGGGTCCGTAATCTGCCCAACTCTTGTTTTTGTAATTAATTTAGGACTACGAAGATTGATTCACTGTGCGTTTATCTTGCCTTTTACATATGGATATATAAACACCCGATTTCCTAAAAGTAGCATTATGATTTTTTAAG
>CAJDSM010014582.1:0-10270 GCA_903981925.1 Ostrea lurida
ATGTATATGCAACCGATGTCAAATCAATTAGCCATTACAATGCGTATTTACTGTTCCATAGGTACTAAAGAGAGAAAAAAAATATGCTTCAAATAGATACAAAATGTTTTTGTTTGACTTATTATGCGTGAATTGCCAACAATTAAAAATCCCATACAATTTTGAGCTGTTTTCTTATGAACTCGATTTTTGTTTTCCATTGCAGACAACAATCATCTAGTTGCCATATATTTGCCACTTGGAATGTTTGCTCTACTTGTTGTAATAGTTACAGTTACAATCTTTTCACTCAGGTAAAAAAAAGTTTGAAACCTTTTTTTGAGTAACGAACTGTGCTTGAAACAACTATTAAATAATTCATTTTTTTTTAATCACAAACAGAAAAAGAATTGCCCAAGAGGTCCGTAAGACCTGGATTCAAACCAAGAATTACACAAAACACAAAGAGTGCCTCACAGTAAACACAGTTTCTAAACAAAATCAGAGGACTGAATCGCTCTATGATCACGTGAATCGAAGTCTCCCGGAATTGCAAGGAAAAGACCATCATGAATATGACCATGCTAATTTTAAGCAGACGACACAGGAGAGGACAGGCTATGCCTCCATACATATCGAGGGTTCGGGCCAGAATACGTCTACAAGGGCTGACTCTACATATGATCACATCAACAGACAAAATCCAACACCGAGTAGTAGTGTATATGACCGATCAGATTACAAACAGAATATCAGTCCTAATGACGTCACTGGGGCATCAGAGGACACAGCTTACGATCACCTAGACAGACGCGCCAAGAAGACTAAAGAGGGCAATTTCATATACGATCATATGGGAAAATGAACGACGCTATTAAAGATCATATCATGGGCAGCTAGATTACAGCTGAGAAATCACCGTTACAAATACAACTAGTATATATATTTAGATCTATCACAAAAGTTTTAACGACTTGGAACAGTGACACATACGAGTCTCAGAACCTCGTCTTCACCATCTCATTCTTGGTGTCAAGTGAATTTTACAAAGTTCTAGATGATACATGTAATATTTGTATCATTAATCATTTACAACATATGTCGAAAGACATCCATTTGAATGTTAGAATAACAGTTAATTGGGGCCTATATGAAGGCAAAGATAACGAACAATGATCAATCTCGTAAGTCCCAGATAGAATACAAAAATTAGAGTTGGACTATCACAGACCCCTGGACACGCTAGAGATGGGATCAGGTGCTGAGGAGTAGTAAGCATCTCCTGTTGACCGGTCACACCCGCCGTGAGCCCACTGTCTAAATCGGGTAAACGGACTAATCTGTAGTCAAATCTGTGTATGAAAAACGGCTTAACAATTGCTATGAAACGCATCGGACAGCATTTGACCCACTGACAGGCCATACTGGCAAACTAAATCGTTATAACGACCAAATAATTTGCGAAATGCTGCCTTTAAACGTGACTGTTGAAACCCCTGCAACAACTACTTGTTTGTAAATAGGCTGCCTCGAGTCAATAACTGATCATACGCAGAACAAGCTCTTGCATATCGGAAAAGTTGAGAGACATACACACCATATGCGGGTGATGATGGAATATTGCTATATAATATGGGAAGTTGCCGATGGAGAGGCTGAAACCGTCCCTTTTGTCATAAAGTTGAGTTGTTAGTTTGCCATTAATGACTATGTTCAATAAAATTTCCAAGTACGAAGCAGACATGGAAGACTCTGTGTTTTTTTTTTATTTCTATTTCGCTGGGATTTATTGAATCGACATATGAATGAAAGTCATTATTATTAATAGATAAAATGTCAGTATATCGAAATGTCGAATTAAAGGCCACCGCTAGAGATTTTTTTTCATGTAGAAGCCTTTGAATGAACTCTGCCTCATAAGAATATAACAAGAGCAACGCAAACATAGCAATATACGTCCGTCATGGCAGTGGTAAAACCACTATGTGCATTTTGACCTTTCACAAGTGACCTTGGTCAAAGTCATCGAACATCCTTAGTTCTAGTGCAACAAATCTGTTGAATTTATATTGAAAATCCCTGCTTACGTCATTGTGAACGTTATTTATGGCTGGATCAATGTAAAAAACCATATGTGTATTTTTGACCTTGACCTAGGTCATGAACTTCTTGGTCTCAGACCCAACACTTCTGTGAATTGTTTATTCCAATCTATGCACACAGTGAACACTTTATGGGTTCGGGACAAGGTTAAAAACCACTATTGTGCCTTGCGACCGAATTCTGACCAGTGACTTCGGCTCAAGGTCACGAACTTCCTTGATCTAGACCAACAGTAACTGTGAAATATTAATTTCAATCCATGCACTCAGTGGAAATTAATGGTCGGACAGGTTAAAAACCACAATGTGCATTTTGACCTTGACGCTTTGACCCTTTGGCTTTTTAAGTCATGACACTTCCTTGGGTTGTTAGACCAACAATTCTGTGAAAATATTATTTCAATCATCACTCAGTTAATTATGTCTGAAAAGGTTAATAACCACGATGTGCATTTTGACCTTGACAGTGACCAGTTGGCTCAAGGTCATGCATACTTTATTGTGTAATGACAACATTTTGTGAAAATATTATTCCATTCATGCACTCAGTCAAAAGTTAATGGGCGGGATAATGTTTAAACCATTAAATGTGTAAGTGACCTTGAATTTGACCAATAACCTTGGATCAGGTCAATGACACTTTCCTTAGGTCCAGGGCACAATCTGTGAAATATTATTCAAATCGACAAGAAGATCAGGAGTTATGGCCGGACAAACTATTCCTGCCAATGTTAAACACTATTATTGTGTATAGTGACTTGACTTTGACCAATAACTTGGATAAGGTCATGACCTCTTAGGTCAGGGCAACAATTCTGTGAAATATTATTGAGAAATTACCAAGAGGATCAGAGTTTGGCCCGGACAAACTATTTGCCCAATGTTAAAATTCATTAATGTGTATAGTGACCATTGACCTTCTGACCATATTGGATAAGGTATGACATTCTTAAGCCCAGGGCAACATTCTGTGAATATTATTCAGATTCTACAAAGAGAGGTTCAGGAGTTAGGCCCGGACAAGCTATTTCGACGGAGTGTACGCTGGACGGACGGACAACGCCATAACATAATACATTGTACGCCCCGTCTGAAGACGGGCATATAAAAACAAGTCAGCTAACAAAGGAGCACAATTTGTGCGCATGGGAATTCCAACAGACTGTTGAAAGACCTGATTGCCAAAAACAACAGATATACAATGTATATACAAGCTTGGCAAAATAATCTTTTGACATTGCCTTGCGGAAAGGAAATTAAATGTGTGGAGTAAAAATATCTTGGTCGATTACTCTACACATATAATTTTAACCAAAGATGGAATACTTGACGACCTTATATTTGAGTGAGGGGTCATTCAACGAAAATTTGGAGGGGAGTTAAATTGACGATTTTGAGAATTGATTTAGTATACTTTATTTTCTTCTCATGTCTCTAGCGACCATATATATTGATATTTTTGAAGAATTTTCCTATACAATTTTTATCCCCTATTGTGGTCTCATCCTACCTACTGTAATCATAGTTTGAACAAATTTAAATCTAATCTATGTCAGGAAGTTTTCAAGTAAAATTCAACTTTGGTTCTTGACAAAAATTTTAAATAATCACACTATGTATCAATGTGTAAAACTTTGATTCTCCATTGTGGCCCCACCCTACCTCCAGGGACCATGATTTCAACAAACTTGAATCTACTCCATGTTAGGAAACTTTCATGTAAATTTCAACTTCTTGATATGATTCCACCCTATTTTTGCCTGTTTGTGCTACCCCCTCCCCTTTGATTGGGGGGGGGGGGGGCAATGACCCTTTATTTAAACAAATTTGATTTCCCTTCACCCGAGGATGGTTTGTACCAAGTTTGGTTGAAACTAACGAGGGAGATTTTGTAAAAATTTGATCTCCTTTTTTTGGCCCCACTTTACCCCCGAGGACTATATGATCTACTGTGAAAGATCTATATCAGGATATGAGCCAGTGGTTCTTGAACTACTGCAACCGGTGCGAAATAAAAAAAAATCTTTAATTTTTCGTTTTCTCAAGAACCACTGGCTCATATCCTGATATAATCTTTCACAGTAGATCATTATAGTCCTCGGGGGTAAAGTGGGGCCAAAAAAAGGAGATCAAATTTTTACAAAATCTCCTCGTTAGTTTCAACCAAACTTGGTACAAACCATCCTCGGGTGAAGGGAAACAAATTTGTCTTAAATAAAGGGTCATTGCCCCCCCCCCCCCAATCAAAGGGAGGGGTAGCACAAACAGCAAAATAGGGTGGAATCATATCAAGAAGTTGAAATTTACATGAAAGTTTCCTAACATGGAGTAGATTCAAGGTTGTTGAAATCATGGTCCCTGGAGGTAGGGTGGCCACAATGGAGAATCAAAGTTTACACATTTGAACAATAGTGTGATTATTTAAAAATTTGTCAAGAACCAAAGTTGAATTTTACTTTGAAAACTTCCTGACCATAGATTAGATTAAATTTGTTCAAACTATGATTACAGTAGGTAGGATTAGACACCATATAGGGATAAAAATTGTATAGGAAATTCTTCAAAAATATCAATATATATGGTCGCTGGAACATGAGAAGAAAATAAAGTATACTAAATCAATTCTCAAAATCGTCAATTTAACTCCCTCCAATTTTGTTTGAATGACCCCTCCACTCAAATATAAGGTCGTCAAGTATTCATCTTGGTTAAAATTATATGTGTAGAGTAATCGACCAAGATATTTTTTACTCCACACATTTAATTTCTTTCCGCAAGGCAATGTCAAAAGATTATTTTTGCCAAGCTTGTATATATATCTGTTGTTTTTGGCAATCTCAGGTCTTTCAACAGTCTGTGGATTCCCATGCGCACAAATTGTGCTCCTTGTTAGCTACTTGTTTTATACGCCCGGTCTTCAGTATTATGTTATGCGTTGTCCGTCCGTCCAGCGTACAGCGTCCGTCCGAAATAGCTTGTCCGGGCCATAACTCCTGAACCTCTTTGTAGATCTGAATAATATTCACAGAATTGTTGCCCTGGGCTAAGGAAGTGTCATGACCTTATCCAAGTTTATGGTCAAGGTCAAGGTCACTATACACATAATAATTTTAACATTGGCAAATAGTTTGTCCGGGCCAAACTCCTGATCCTCTTGGTAATTTCAATAATATTTCACAGAATTGTTGCCCTGACCTAAGAGTGTCATGACCTTGACCAAGTTATTGGTCAAAGTCAAGTCACTATACACAATAATAGTTTTAAACATTGGCAAATAGTTTGTCCGGGCCATAACTCCTGATCTTCTTTGTCGATTTGAATAATATTTCACAGATTGTGCCCTGGACCTAAGGAAGTGTCATGACCTGATCCAAGGTTATTGGTCAAATCAAGGTCACTACACATTTAATGGTTTAAACATATCCGCCATAACTTTTGACTGAGTGCATGAATGGAATAATATTTTCACAAAATGTTGTCATTGACACAATAAAGTATCATGACCTTGAGCCAAGGTCACTGGTCAAGGTCAAAATGCACATCGTGGTATTAACCTTGTTCAGACCATAAGTTTTAACTGAGTGCATGGATTGAAATAATATTTCACAGAATTGTTGGTCTACACCCAAGGAAGTGTCATGACCTAAAGCCAAGGTCAAAGGTCAAGGTCAAAATGCACATTGTGGTTTTTAACCTTGTCCGACCATAATTTCACTGAGTGCATGGATTGAAATAATATTTCACAGTACTGTTGGTCTAGATCCAAGGAAGTGTCGTGACCTTGAGCCAAGGTCACTGGTCAGAATTCAGGTCGCAAGCACAATAGTGGTTTTAACCTTGTCCGACCATAAAGTTTCACTGGTGCATAGATTGGAATAACAATTCACAGAATGTTGGGTCTAGACCAAGAAGTTCATGACCTAGGTCAAGGTCAAAATACACATATGTTTTTTACATTGTCCAGCCAATAACTTTTCAATGAGTGCAGGATTTCAATAATATTTTCACAGATTTGTTGCCCTAGAACTAAGGATGTTCGATGACTTTGACCAAGGTCACTTGGTGAAAGGTCAAAATGCACATAGTGGTTTTACCACTGCCATACGGACGTATTATTTGCTATGTTTGCCGTTGCCTCTGTTATTTTATGAGGCAGAGTTCATTCAAAGCTTGCTACATTGAAAAAAATCTCTAGCGGTGGCCTTTAATTCGACATTTCGATTATACTGACATTTAGTCTATTAATATAATGACTTTCATTCATATGTCGATTCAATAAATCCCAGCAAAAATAGAAAAAAAGAAACCACAGAGTCTTCCATGTCTTGCTCGTACTTGGATATTTATTGAACATAGTCATTAATGGCAAACTAAACAACTCAAACTTTATGACTAAAAGGGACGGTTTCAGCCTCTCCATCGGCAACTTCCCATATTATATAGCAATACTCCATCATCCACCGCATATGGGTGTGTATGTCTCTCAACTTTCCGTATAGCAAGAGCTTGTCTGCGTATGATCAGTTATTGACTCGAGGCAGCCTATTTACAAACAAGTAGTTGTTGCAGGGGTTCAACAGTCACTTTAAAGGCAGCATTTCGCAAATATTTGGTCGTTATAACGATTTAGTTTGCCAGTATGCCTGTCAGTGGGTCAAATGCTGTCCGATTGCGTTTCATAGCAATTGTTAAGCCCGTTTTCATACACAGATTTACTACAGATTATTCCGTACCCGATTTAGACAGTGGGCCACGCGGGGTGTGACCCGGTCAACAGGAGATGCTTACTACTCCTCAGCACCTGATCCGCATCTCTAGTATTTCCAGGGGTCTGTATAGTCCAACTCTAATTTTGTGATTCTATCTGGAACTTACGAGATTGATCATTGTTCGTTATCTTTGCCTTCATATAGCCCCAATTAACTTGTATATTCTAACATTTCAAATGGATGTCTTTCACATATTTGTAAATGATTAATGATACAAATATTACATGTAATATCTAGAACTTTGTGAAATTCACTGACACCAAGAATGAGATGTGAAGACGAGGTTCTGAGACTCGTAGTGTGCACTGTTCCAAGTCGTTAAAACTTTGTGTGATAGATCTAAATATATATACTAGTTGTATTTGAACGGTGATTTCCAGCTGTAATCTAGCTGCCCAATGATATGATCTTTAATAGCGTCGTTCATTTCCCATTATGATGTATAAAATTGCCCTGTTTAGCTTCTTGGCGCGTCTGTCTAGGTGACGTAAGCTGTGTCCCTTATGCCCAGTGACGTCAATTAGAGCTGATATTCTGTTTGTAATCTGATCGGTCATATACACTACTACTCGTGTTTGGATTTTGTGCTGTTGATGATCATATGTAGAGTCAGCCTTGTAGACGTATTCTGGCCCGAACCTCGATATGTATGGAGGCATAGCCTGTCCTCTCCTGTGTCGTCTGCTTAAATTAGCATGGTCATATTCATGATGGTCTTTTCCTTGCAATTCCGGAGACTTCGATTCACGTGATCATAGAGCGATTTCAATCCTCTGATTTTGTTTAGAGAAACTGTGTTTACTGTGAGGCACTCTTTTGTGTTTGTTGAATTCTTGGTTTGAATCCAGTCTTACGGACCTCTTGGGCAATTCTTTTTCTGTTTGTGATTAAAAAAAAAATGAATTATTAATAGTTGTTTCAAGCACAGTTCGTTACTCAAAAAAAGTTTTCAAAACTTTTTTTTACCTGAGTGAAAAGATTGTAACTGTAACTAATTACAACAAGTAGAGCAAAACATTCCAAGTGCAAATATATGGCAACTAGATGATTGTTGTCTGCAATGGAAAACAAAAATCGAGTTCATAAGAAAACAGCTCAAAATTGTATGGGATTTTTAATTGTTGGCAATTCACGCATAATAAGTCAAACAAAAACATTTTGTATCTATTTAAAGCAATATTTTTTTTTTCTCTCTTTAGTACCTATGGAAGCAGTAAATACGCATGTAATGGCTAATTATTTTGACATCGGTTGGCATATACATCATAGGGATGTAATTAATTAAAATCAAAATTGAATAGTTTTTTTTTTAATATAAAAACTTTACCAGCGGCACTGGTCTTGGATAGTTTCTTGGTCCTCGTGTGTTTGTCTGTGTGGTTGTTTGCTGAACTTCGCACCAGGATGGCAACTTTTTTGATACAAGCTTTCGCTGAATAGGAGGAGAGTCCCGCTGAATTAACTCTGGCGGCCGTACATAGGGCGATATGTGCGGATTGTAAGGGATCACTACAGTTATTTGTAAATAGTAGTACATGTAATTACACGTGCTAATAACTTCAAATGTATGGAGCGCCAAACAAACTAAAATAATTGAATGATATCTTTAAGAAGTAGCTCCTAGCTTTTTAGCACAAACTGCGCAGGATGCTATATCTAAATATTACTGGTTCAATACTAATCCCATTGGGTTGTAAAAATATTACCCATCTATTACTAACCTTATTCAGTTGATAAATTTTGTGTCAATTCACATTTGAAAGGGTTTGGTAGGACTATATTTTTGTGGCGGGAGGATTGATTAATCAAAGTTTTAAAATCTGCATGATTTTACTGTTTCTATTTCATCAATAAACTTCTATTTCCTTTGCCTAAAGGTATATTTCAGTTTTAAAAAATTTATGATACAAGTACCTGAGACTTGGAACTAGGTAAAACATGTAATTTATTAATTTGGTTTGATGTATTTTCCCAAACAGAACACCGATTCTTAAAACAAGTCGAAATTAATTTACATGAAAATCTTGTGTTTAAAATTCAATATTTGGGCAATTAATTTAAAAAAATCGACCCTTACCCCCCACTTTTTTACTTCCATTTTATATTTTAAGACAAACTTTGAAAATTACGTGAAATTTAAAAATTGACATTACTCCCAATATTCTTTTTAAACTTTGAAATTCGATAATATGAGTTTTTCCCGAACATCAAGTGCAAAAAATCATTATTATTGCCATTGTATGTATTAAACTTTTTTTTTATATCTGTACTGTAAGAGGACATGATTATGTGTTCTCTATTCTATGAATGATTATTTGTATTGTTTATGTATTTGTTTACAGGAACAGACAAATCAAGTTTAAATGAATAAATCTCATTAATTTTAAGTGGCAAAAAGTCATGTTTAAAACACTGAGCTCAATAACAAGCATTCAAACCCAGTTTTTCTTTTTAATTTTCCAATTCCCCTTCAATGTAGAAATCAAAAATACACTTCCTAAAAAAATGACTTACTTCTAAACCTCAGGAAGCGAACCCCCCTAAGTATTTTGAAGATGTCATTCATTATGCCACGAATGATTATTATTTTTTTCGATTTATAAATGATGATACTTAAATTACTGATTTTTATAACGTATATTGAATTTTGCTTTCTTCAACCACCATGGTTGATGAGAGCTACTTAATGTTTATTTGCTCTCTTCTCATTTTAAATTTATACGCGCATTTATGTTTAATTATAACGTGCATCTAATGTTTATTTTTATTTACTACATTATTTTAATTTTGCATTATATTTGGTGGTCATTATTTACCACTATAGAAAGTTAATTTTTATATCATTTATTTAATCTTTATCTTCAATTCAACATATCCACAAATGAATTAGTGATTTCTTTTAATTAATGTAAATTGTTGTCTCTCTTAAAAAAGAAATGATTCGGAGTATTAATTTCTTATTGTTGATAAATAAATTAAAGATCTCTTCAATTGAATAATAAAAAGAGATCATAAAATCAATTTATACCCTGCTCTGAATAAATTTTTGAGAGCAAAATTCCCACCATATAATATGAGAAAATGAGCATCAACTTAATTGATGAGATAAATATCTTATGTAAAATGCATGCATCCGTTCATCAATGATGAGATCTTAATTCATCTTTGAATGATGTCTCACTTATTATTCAAATATTCTATTTTATCTTATTCATCCATCTTGAAATTCCGTTAATTGTCTTTTTATTCGTCTATCTTTAATTTCAATTGACAATTGGTATTTAATATTTATTATCTGTTTCGAATGAAACTATTAAAATTCAATTCTTTTTGCATAATGGAATTTTATAATCATCCTTGTATTTATAATAAGTGTAAATCACATAATATCTGTCACATCTATCTCCTCTCCTCTTTGTG
>CAJDSM010014583.1:683-24595 GCA_903981925.1 Ostrea lurida
CCCCCCCCCCCCCCCCCCCCCCGGGGTAGGTTCCAGATTCATTTACTTTGCTATATCATTTCCAAGATCAAACATGCCTGTAATACGTCAAATATAAATTTTCAACCATGAAAAATATTTAAAAATTTTCATTATGATATAGGGCCTATAAAATTTCTTACTCTGATGAAAGAGACTTTGAATACAGTGTATAAAAAGTATAAAGAACAAAATAAAAAAATCACCTAGGCCCTAAGTTTGATTTTTTTTTTACAAGACATAAATTGTTCATGAATCGTGTGTAATAAGATAGCGCATTAATGGAATCGAACCACAGGCACTAGATATGACGCCACAGTGCAGAGTGAGACTACGGTATCATTATTTCGTATTTTTGCAACGCGACCGATATTGGTTTGGATTATGTAACATCGCAGGTCTTTGTATTTCCGGTAGCTACATATATTTTTTCATACACAAAAAATGGATCATGGCCTCAGAAAAGAAAGGATTTCGAGGTACGTAAGCCATTATTGTGATAAGAAAATAGTTGGAAATAATTAAGCATCGATTATTAATCAAATACGACAAATAAATGACCCAACCCTAATTATCATTTCCCCTTTACTGGCTTTAGGCCTGGCCTCGCCCATCATTTGAAACACAGGAACCGATTCCTGTGTTTGAAATCAAAAACTAATTCTAAAGAACAAACTTAAATCCCCTTTTTCCAAGAATTATTTGTGCCAAGTTTCTTGAGATGACTTCTTTAATTAAGATGCATCTCCATTTCAAAATGGGTTCACATGGCTCTTCATTTGAACAAACTTGAATCCTCTTTACCCATTTGAAGCATGCTTTGTGACAGCTAAGCCGAATTTAGCCATTTGATTTTTGAGAAGATTTTTTAAGATTTTCCCTGTACCAATATATTTGTTAAACTTTGATCCTCTATTGTGTAACTCCAACCACAGGAACTGGTAATCACATCACAATATTTAAAGAAATAAACACATTTATCGATAATCAAATATGAAATTCAACTTTCAAAATGATGAGTTATCTGTCTAGCTACTTGGGATACTCATTCATAGAGGTTTGATGAAATTCCTTATTAAGGGGTCACATTATGAATGACCTATGATTATTGCTCCCATGAGTGACTCTCCTGTATATTGAGCAAAGTGAGAGGTTTATTGTTAATAATTTTAATCAGGCTGTTTGTCGTTACCACTGAATTTTGTACACTTTTCCCATCAAACTCGATCTCTTCAGATCACACCACCCTACATCAGGATAGTACAAGTTAACAATGCAATTAACTTGACTAAATGACATGCTCAAAGGAAATGTTTCAATCTTTAATAAATAACTTTATTATATACAATCTCCGTTTTAAAAAGAAAACGTTATTCTAATATTAATTTTGATAATCCAAAAGCCAGATCCTGGGTGAATATTAATTCATTCAATCAATCAAAATCCTTTAATCTGCTCACTTAATTTCTAAATTGTTAAAAGAAAGTCCCAAAATTATTATTTGAACAGATCACAGGAATATTAAAAATATCCCCAAATCATGTATACACTGAGCAGATCAAATGAATGATAGATATCAATTTGACTAAAACATGATCTGTTGAATAGATATTACAGTCCTAGTATACAAGACGTTCGTTAGCTATCACAGACTTTCCTGAAACTCCCAATATGGCATAAACTATTTATGTAATGTGTCTGAGCAGGGGTTGAGGTGCTCAAATTGTACAAAGTGGTCCATGCACCACACTGTGAAATCTTTTACAATTTCCATGCATTGGTCATCATTAGGTGAAAGTAGGCGTCGTTGTCTATTGATGCACTAACTCCAGAATAATAGTTAACAAATTCTTCTTCCGTGACCTGCAGTAATTAAACAGAAAACAATAAGTCACTGAAATAAAACAAATCATAAAGGTAACGTGTGTCGACTACAGTGTCAGGAATTACAATATTATTCATGCACTTAAATGTGAGAGCCAATAGCAGAATTACAAAGATTTTTGTTGATCATCATGCAAAGGAGTTTTCTACACAGATTAAAATAGGTATGGGAGTGAATAATTATTCACACAGATTATGTTTTTTAAGATATTTAATAGTAAAGATACGATGAAATTTTAGTAATTTGCCGATTGTTCTCAGCTGATTGAATCTGAAAAAAAGTGCAATATTTTACTCCAGCATCTTACAGAATTTTTAGAGTGATTTTTTTTTTTAAATGGCCAAATCGTTTTCATTTTCTGTTACAGATATTGAAAAGAACAATTGGTATGATGTAAATTATTATTACCACTGTAGATTAATTAAATGTAAATGATTATACATTCAAAACTTGTTATCTCAAATTCGATGGGACTGAAAAAAAAACAACTTTGAGATATCTGTGGAATCGAGATATTGAGGGTAAAATGCTTTAAAAAATCAGTGGTTGGGTCTTACGAATCACTTCGACATACCGGTATCCATGGTATTCGAGATATAAGTGTTTTGAGATAATGAAGTACAACTGTTACAGTAATCATTTTATGAATTTTAACTTTTAACTAATAAATAGTTGTAAGATGATCTGAAATATACCAAACATAAGTAATGAAAACAGGTGAAAGCCAACATACGTTGCAAGAAATGAAATTGGTCAAAAGAACAAACAAGAGTTTTGAAAGAACAGTGTATCAAGATTAATCTTTCAAGAATTATCTTTATGACTGGACTGTACTCACAATTATTCTTACTTCAATCTTCCATCAGTAGAGGCTGACAACTCACTTGAATATTTTGCAAGTTATCTGCACAAGTATACATTTTGACTACCATATATTCATCATACTAATCACCCCATTATGCCTATACATGCCCCCTGAGACTTTTTCAATTCTCAAAATTTAAGAGTCACCCATTGATGACTTAAAATTACCTCATACCAGAAATAGCTACGATACATTTGTGTATTGTTTTGACGATTTGAAATAATACATTTATTGATGAATAAGATTTGGGTGGATTACATCATCTGACATCATATAAAGTCATGTATATCAATCAATAATTAATTTTGAATTTTGTATCAATTTATTAAACATTTTTCAAAGTTAAATTTTTACTAGAATATAGCTCAAAAGACAGTTCTAAATAACCACCTCTCTTTTTCAATATTCTAAGTCCCCGGGGCACTCAATGAGATGAATATGATAAACAAATTAGGTTAGCATCTCCAAAGACAAAAAAAAATGTAAAGTTCCTTTAAAAAACAATTCTTAAAAACTGTGAAGTTCTACTGCTTTTTTCCCCCCAATGTTTTTTAAAAAATGCATCTCGGAAAAGATAAGTGATTTTATAGTAATACCTGTGTATGCATAACTCTGTATTCTACTGATTAAAAGAATAAATTCCATCATCTCCTGTTTTAATAAGATTATCAATTCATAATATGCAGGATAGGTCACATGTTTCATCAACTCAAAAATATTCAAGATACACAATGAATCTCAATCTTTCACATTTTTTTTTTTACTTCAAACTTTTGATGTCCAGTTGCAAACTGAAAATAATTAACAACAAATTTGATTTGAGTCTATATTTTAATTTTCATTTTGAATTTGACATTCGTTGAAAAATTAAAATAATGGAATTAGATTTCTCAGTAAAATGACAATATTGCTATTAAATTTTAACTAAAAATTGTGGTTATCATAAAATGATGGGAATTTAAAAGTGACAAGACACTATTATGTAAATGCACACATTACATACAAAATCTAGAAAATCTTTAAAGGTGAATGCTGACCAACAAATTCAAGCATTCAGTGAGTAAAAAAAATAATTCTTCCTTTTCATTTTAACATAGTATCGGCACATACAATAATATTCAACAATAACAAAAATTAAAATAAATGAAATAATTACCCAATTTCAACAAACCCTGTGATTAGCGAAAATTAGAATAAGAAATGAAACCAAAAATCAACAACAGAGAACAAAAATACAAAAAGCAAAAGAGTCTGTTTTTGTGTTTGCTGTGCCACGTGCTGCCGCAGTTTGTGCTCCTGCTGTCTCTCGCTAGTTCTCGTCAGTTTCAGGCAGTGCTCTAGTCAGGGTGGATAATAGCCAAGAGTCTCGTTCTTTTTTCAAGCTACACAGTGCAATCTACTCTGTTTTCCACTACTTCAGAAAGCTATACTGTAGCAAATATCTAGATTTCAAGAGTGGGGGGTTTAGGAAAACTTACAAACATATACCATACTACATGTAATACAAAGTATTTTTTGCATATACATTGGTAGCTTAATCTAACATGTGTATAGAGCTGTATGAATTACAATAGTTGTTGTTGATTTTTTTCTTTTTTAAGTTGAAAATTCATTCTCTAAATAACTAATATCTTTCCTACTTATAATATATAAACCACCATCACAAATATGTTTTTAAATAAAAATGGTTAACGGGAATGTTTGAGTAGAAAATGGTCTGCATCAATCATAGTTTCCAAGCGTTAACCATCATAAGGTTAAAGTAAGCATCATTGTCAATTGAAGCACTAACTCCGGAGTAATAGTTCAAAAACTCTTCTTCCGTGACCTGTCAGAAACACAACATGAAGTGTTTAGCACAAAGTTCAAAGTGCATTGCCATAGCGATCTCTGAAATAACCTTTGAATGTTGCTGAAATGTCCCTACATGAGTATTATGAATTTCATTGCATGGTTTAGAAAATATGTGTCCCAGTACATGTTTTAAAGATTTGCGTAATTATCAATTATCGATTTTTAAGATTGGTTTTTATCATATATAAATCTTAGTGTGTAATTTACATGTATTTTTAATGACTATGTAAATTCATCAACACTTTGTTTTCAAAATCTATATTACCAGGGGTAAAGCTCTTGCAGTGAGAACTGGCATGTGAATTACATTGTATGCATATCAAATATTATAACCTGTGTTCTCAGAAAATGATTAACATGTATTTGATAACCCTGAAAGTACATGGATTTGTTTGTTATTTAATTTTGATCAAGTTATTACAAAATTATGTAGACAAAACATGGCTTAGCTAGCTTCAGAATCTGGTGCAACTGGACATTGAAAGCGGGCAAGGAACACACTAAGTTTTCTAAAACTTGTCAATGATATGGTTGCCACCTGAAGAAGGTTAAGTGTTTTATTTCATTGTTCATTAGTTGGACTAAAGGTTTGGGAAACATTTATGTATGTAATGCAGCAAGTGATTAAATTTTGGTGCAAATTGTCCGAAACCAGTAACCTAATTCTGGATTCAGAATTATTAGGTTGGAATCCGAAATTTAGCTTAGTGTAGTATTTAGTGAGAGGCTTTGTCACACATGCTGCCTCTTGGACACTCTTGATAAGCTTGTCTATTTGGAAAAGGCCAACAACACAAAATTGTGCAAAAATATTTGTAAAGCAAAGTAGCCAAATTCATCAATATGCAGATTTGGTTTAATTAGGCCATTTAAATTCTAGATTTTATCGATATGAGCTTTTTGAACAAGCCAGGAATTAACCCAAGTGTCATTCTCAGGATATCCTGAAATATGTAGGAAATGAACAATATGACTTTTTAAAATATGTACCTTGAAACACTTAAAAATTAATAATGACTTAAGTTTACTGAAACACTTAGGAAATGAACAATGACTTAGGTACCCTAAAACACTCTAGGAAATTACATTGTTACAATGAATCTGGTTTCCCAAAACATTTAGGAAATTAACGATGACTTAGGTTTCCCAAAACACTTTTAAAGACTTAAGAAATTAATAATGAATTAATAGCCCCAAAACACTAAAATTAGTCATGACTTAATGACTTGGGTTTTCCAAAACACTTTAGAAACTTAACAAATTTCTTAAAAACCTTCTGTTTTACTTCACAATTAAAAAACAACGTATGTATTTCAGAAATATATGTTTTACGGGACTGTCATTTAAGAAAAAAAACCCACATTCTATAAAAATTCATTCTTCTTTGTCTACATAATTTTCTAATGACCGTCACTATATGTAGTGTGATTACTAATCCTGAATGTGTTTCTATATATGCAGTATACACGTAGAGCAGTGAGTATAGGCTAGGCATGCAGGTGAAGTGGCTTACACATGTATGTAATTCATGCAGTTATAATTCATATACATGTGTATTTGTATACATCATCTCCATAATAACTGATATCATTATTTGCAAGAAGCCTGATCCAAGACAGAAATTTGATTCCTTTTCAAAGTTTCTTAGGATTATCTTTCTCAAATTGATGAAAATTAAAACATTTAGAAAATTTAAAACATTACAACAATCTTTACTATGAATTAAAAAGTACACTCTATCTAAATCTTTTCATATTTCTAATCAAGAAGCGACTACTTTCACACTAGTGCATAGATTTTTACCGTTCCGTCTTTGTCCTCTGGAGAATCGAACGAGTCCAGGAACTGTCGGAGGCACTGGTCCTCGGACCATTCTCCGCTGATATATTTAGGGTGTTTCTTGACGTTGTAGACCCCGTGTAAATCTTGAACTGTCACCACACCGTCTCCTGTTTTGTCTAGTTTTTGGAAAGCTCTCCGAACAAGCTCTTTCCTGGAATTGTTCATTGGTGGCTATGCCAAAAAAAAAAAAAAATGTTACAGTATAGCAGATGAGAATTATTTTTTTTTACAGTTAAATAACTATCAATATTTTTCATTCAATCTATACTTATTATTTAGCAATTTTTTTTCTCGCTAAATTATATAATTAAAAATTTCACAATGAAATGACGTCGCAGCAGTGTGAGATCGAAAAATCTCACATGACTGTCTCACATGGGTAAAGTCGGTCTCACACTGGTGAAAATGGGAGAAACTAGCTATCTCACTCTCTGCTAAAGTTGTTATCCTCTAGCTGATGTCTTGGGGTCTTTCACAAATGTTTTTGCACATGTATGTACTTTCCCCATCATTTGCTATAAAATATGCTTAGTTCAGGGAATTACTAGTTGAGTTATGCTGGACCATGGCAGGTACTGAATTATTTTTAGGTGGATTATTTTGCAGACAAGTACTGCATGAATTAATCTGTTATCCCCCATCCCCTCCCCCCAAAATTTAAGAATTAATATACTGTCAGATGAAGTTTTAAAATCATTGCAGTGAAAAATCTGGCATCTACAAACATCGTTGTGACCCTGAATGGAGACATGCAGTGAAAGATGTGAGATAGGCACAACAACTCTGAGTAGAGAGTGAAATTATGTATTTACCACACAGAACAGAGCATTATTGCTTAAAGGGGAATAACTCTGAATCTCATATTTTCTATAATTCTTACCCTAAGAGCAGTTAAGAATTCATCAAATGATAAAGATCCACTGTTATCTTTGTCTAACTTTTGAAACATAGAAGAGATGACATCATCCTCCATTATTAAACCATAATCATGAATTCCTTTCTTGAACTCTTTCATGTTGAGACTTAAATCTGCATCATCGTCCATGATTCTGAATGTTCTGTGAATAAATAAGACAATACATCATTACCATGAGTAAGGTTAAAAAACTCAGTTACTTTCATCTGATTCTGTTTAATTTTAACCATATTTTGTTTTTATTTCACTTGTAGCAGCCACCTGCGTTCTATTGCTGGTGCCCAGTTAGCTCAGTTTGGTAGAGAACCTGATGAGAGATTCAGGGGGCCCGGGTTCGAATCCCGGTCTGGTGCATTGCATTTTCTCCCTTCCTGTTACACACATGCAAGCATTCAGTAAGTATTGCATACCAATATACATAACCCCTACTGGTCCAAATTGTCATTCATGTAATTTTAAAAATAAACGGTTACAGTAGCTCAGTGGTAGAGCGTTCACTAGGGCTGCGTATCGGGTTAAATTTTCGTATCGCGATATATTGCAATATTTTCAAATGTATTGCGATATGTATTGCAATATTTTCAAATAAGAATATCAACGCTCTTTTTGCTTATTAATTGTTTTATGATCTGTAATTTCCATTTCAGATAATTTGGAGCATGAAATAAACCTACGTTCTGAAGAGTCAGACGCAATAAGACTTGGTTGCTTACTTCGTTGCTCTATTGGAAGTAGAAGAACGATTCATAGTGTTTTTGAACAATCAAAAGATAGTTCAACATATGAAATGATATTTGATGTGAGAAAATCTCGAGTGTTAAACGTAATTTCCATGCCCATTCATCTTTTGCCTACTACCGGTATTCAAAAAACGCTTTATTCGCGATACGATATCACTTAGTCCACATGCGAATTTCAAAAGTACCCGATCGGAATAAATGACCCGGTAATTATCGCACAGCCCTAGCGTTCACTTCATATCTGGAAGGTCATGAGTTCGAGCCCCACTCGTGCCATTGCCGTGTCAAATCCCAAGATGAAATATAAGTAATGATTGCTACTTCACCAAATATTTGGCATTTAAAAGTGTGATTCACTGGTCTTTCTGCAACGTTGGAACCCACAGGTTTTCTCTCTGTTATACTGCATTCAATGCAGTATAACGGAGAGAAAACCCATGGGTGAATGCAGTATAATGGAAAGAAAACCCATGGGTTCCGACGTTGGTCTTTCTGATATTAACTTAAACACTGAGGTCACATGATGGCAGGGGTTGACACATTTTAAAAGAATTCTCACTCCTATGGCCCTGAGTGTTTGAGGTTTAGGTCTAAAGTGGTACTTCACTAATACCTGGTTACGTCTCAATATGAGTGAAAAGAGCTTGACAGAATGTAAAACAAATAAACAAACAAAACAGCATTAACAAGCTAACTAACATTTCTTAGCTATAATAATGCAACTCTTTTCTCCAAATATTTTTAACAAGGATTCTGTGAGCTACTACTCACTGAGGATACCCCCTCTCTAATGTAAATAAAGCTGCTACCTAGAGAATTTGTTCATCTTTTGCTAAAGTAAATATCAAGTGGATGTGATATGCAATTGCAGGGAAAAGTGTGACAAAATTATCTATTTCACACAAAGACTAAAAAATTTCATTCTAAAAAATATTGACTAAGTCAGTTCACAGGAAGTTCTGAATTCAGTAAGCATGGAATAGGACTCCTAGATGAAGTGATATACAGTTTCAGAGAAGAGTGTGACGAAAATATTTGTTTTGGACAGACAAAAATATTGACTGAGTCGCTTTACAGAAAGTTGAAAAGTGAAAAGTCTGAATTCAATAAGCGTGGTATGGGACTCCTAGATGAAGTGATATTCAAAATATCAAGTGGCTGTGATACACAATTTCAGAGAAAAGTGCGACAAAAATATTGATTCTACATTAAGACTCGAAAATATTAACTAAGTCAGTTTACGGGAAGTTGACAAGTGAAAGGTCTGAATTTGGTAAGCACGGTATGGGACCCCTAGATGAAGTGATATACCAAATATCAAGTGGCTGTGGTAAGCAGTTTCAGAGAAAAGTGCGACGAAAATATCGATTCTACATTAAGACTCAAAAATATTGACGAAGTTGGTTAACAGAAAGTTGACAAGTGAAAGGTCTGAATTTGGTAAGTGCAGTATGGGACCCCTAGATGAAGTGATATACCAAATATCAAGTGGCTGTGATATGCAGTTTCAGAGAAAAATGCAACGAAAATGTTTGTTTCAGATGCAAGGACGGACAGTGGTAAAACAGTATACCCCCCCTCCCCCCTCCTTCGGAGCGGGGGTATGGTTGTATATAGCTGGACTGGGAATTAGAACCGGACCCTTGGCATACTAATCAGGTTGCTCTAAACCACTGAGCTACCCAGGTGATAATCCACAGTCCTTGTACCCTAACTACTACATTCCTCCCTCCTTAAATTTCTCTTCACCCTGGAAGACACTCAACCCAGGTTCTTTTTGTCCCTGACAGACTTTCACCTGCAAGCCCAGGCCTCAAAACCATAAACTAAGAATAGACTTAAGTCTAAATTTCAAATCCTGCTGACTTTTGAAAGAATTGTCACAAAACATATAAAATTTTCACTGTTTGTTCACATTTGATGTCTTTTTTAAACCCCTGTAGTGTTTTAAAATTCGACGCTATAAATACTTAAGATATAAGTACTCAAAATTTAAGTCAATTCTCAGTTTATGGTCTTGAGGCCAGGGGTGGTCAATAGCACCATAACATATATGGCTGGATCAAGAATCAAACCCAGGACCCCTACTAGTCAGGTGCTCTAACCACTGAGCTATCCACGATCTGTATGCCTAACTACTACATTTAATACTGAAATGGATTGAAGCAGTTTATTCTCCTTCATGTGACAGTGTACATAGCCTGCAATATGTGCATCAGAATGCTATAATAAGAATTCAATAAAAGAGGCAATCCGTATTACAACTGATTCAGAAGTGATTAACCCTTCTGCCTGTTACCATTTCATTTCATTCCGAGCATGAATAACATGCTGTGCAGTGTATATATGTATGACTGTGTTATTCACTGTGTGGTATTCACTATTGCATGTACCATATGTGAACATATGAATATATACATATGTGGGCTTGACCATGAATTGATTTCTTTTATTATGTTGTAGTATTCAGCTTGATAATGTGAAAGCATAAAGTTAAATAACAGAAAATTATTACAATTGACAATTTTGTTGTACTACTCTAGCAAACAGAGTGGTGGAGGAGTTACATTGTATGCATCTATTTTCTATGTCAACACCTAATTATCTCATTCACTACCCATTGTAAAATGTAAATTAACTGGCTCAAATAAAGGGGGGGGGGGGGAGTGCAAGTACGTGATGAAGGTGGTAAATTATATTATAGAGGCAGCTAGATTAGACAAATTTTACCTGCAAGAATTTCAAAAGAGGCAACATTGTAAATAATAATAAAAATACAATGTTTACATTGCGTGATGAAACATGTTTGTAAACATGTCATTTTATGCAGAAAAAAGGAACAGACATGGAATCCCTACCTGCCCAGGCCTTTGATTCCACTGGCCCCTCGCGCTAGACAAGTGTAGCGAAGCTTTTCTATTGGATCTTTGGCATCCTTCATCATTTTCTTCGCTTTCATTTTTAGCTCGTTGTTGCCTCGCTGTGTACATGCCATGTTTGAAACCTGTATTGCAAGTATATAAACAAATAGGCTACAAAACTAATGCAGAATGCTAAAAGATGAAGTAAAACGAATTTTGCCGGCTAAACTACAAATACATATAAAAATTACCAGTAGAATTTAAACAATGCAAGCGATGTCTGTAATTCAACAGTTTACCTGTTTTCGCACCTGCCTTCCGTTTCAAGTTATGACACGCTTTATTTATGTGGTTACGATGACAACGGGGAGCAGTCATTTATTTGCATTTAAAAGACATGGCTTTATCATCATTCAAACGTTTATCGAATAGAAATTAATTGCAATATAGGCATCATAAGTGTAATATGACGGAAACATATGTCCCAATGGGCCATATATTTTACGAATACAGTGCAACTTCTTGGTCGATTGCAGTGTTGACAAATTCCCCTAGTTTTATGGAGTGCCATTCATTGGTTTAACCAATTTACCTCGCGTATGTACGAAAGCCTATTAGGATCTTGTGAAAAACGGAAAATATTTAGATGGCAAAATAAAGGCGTTACAAGAACTTATCAATCCAACAAAGACAATGACTCGAAAGAAAGGCATGATATGGCGAAAGAACACCGAATTATAAGGACATGAATTAAAGCATTGCGTGAAATAACGAATTTGATTGGCAATATATACTCACATTTTCAACGATTTTAAAAATCCCTTTGATATTTATTTAAATTGTGATCATGAAAAGATAAAAATCAATCTCATACCTTATAAACTCAAATTATTTAAAGATATTTTTAATTCATTTAAAATTAATTTCAAATAAAATGATATCTTCAATTCTTATTATTGCGCTCATGAATGCATGAATTGAATTGATGGCCCATCATATGAAATATGCAAGTCTTAATCTATTATGGTTTTAAAATAATTGTTTTAAAATAACCCAGAAAGCATATTATCTAACTAGAAGGAAATATGCGCCAATGACTCGCGATATAATTCAATAAATTAGCAGATTATACGATGTGAATGCAAATATTATAGGTTAGATATTTTGTGATCAGTCATCAAAATAAATATCTTGTTGAATATCACTCTAAGTACATGTACTCTGAAGTCGATGTTAAAAATATGCTGGGTTCCTCATTGATAAAATGTCCGTAATTTTTGATGATTAGGTATTTCAACAGTCTGTTGGAATTCCCATGATCACGAACTGTGCGCCTTTATTAGCTGACCTGTTTTTATATTCTTACGGGGCAGGGTTTAATCAAAAGATTCTATATGAGGAAAAAATCCCTTTTGTAGCCTTCAGTTTGACATTTAGATATACTGACAATGTTTTATCTATCAGCAATACTAATTTTCATTCATATGTCGATTCGACATATCTATGAAATCGAAATAAAAGACACCAGAGTGTTCCACATCTGCTTCGTACTTGAATGTTTTAGTAACACATAGTAACATGTCAATTTTATGGCAAACAGGATGAATTCAGTGGCGTGGCTTACATGTATGCTTGGATGCTCAAGCATCCACATCATTTTGCCATTTTTAAAAAAAATGTAATTTTTCTCCTTTGAAAAAGTGTTGTTCGCTCAATATATTTTGACCTAGCCTCTTTGCTTGATAGGTACTAAACTTGGTATAGGAGTTGCCCTTTGGAAGTAAGTGATCCCTATTGGTTTTCAGATTATATGGCCAAAGATCAAGGTCAAATCGCTGGTCTTAACCCCGTGTGTTGTCCACTCAATGTCTTTTAAGTTTTAACCCGTTTGCTCGTTAGCTACCAAACTTGGTACAGGGGTTACCCCCTGGATAATTGATTTTTAGGTCGAATGGTCAAAGACAAGGTCAAACCGTTTGACCAAGGTCAAACCTCTATAGAAAGAATTGTTGTATCTGTTATTTTCTACACAAGTACCTGTACCTCTAATTAGGTCACATTCTACCCCAGGGGGTTAGGCTAGAAGTTCAACCTACTGAAATAACTTGCATTCATTTCAAACTCTTTGCTAGATTGCCATCTAATCATAACTTGATGAAATGATCTGAGGGTGTTGTCGACAATGTCACCATCATCCAAACCACCATATCCCGATATCGCTTCCTATGAGTACTGAGTAATAAAAAGCAGAGTGTGATCACTGGAGATGCATACGGACGTAAATCAAATATTAAGTTTACACCATATACAATGTTTAAAAAGTTCTGCATCAATAAGGAATGATCACGCAAAATGTTCATTCTTCGCCCGCCAAAAACCAAGTTTAAATTCGGGAATCCAGAGTCACGTTTAATCAAATTTGATAAAAATAACTTGCCAACACCACAAAATGTAATTAATGGCCTTCAATGTAAGCATTTTGTACTCTGGGAAACGGCTTCAAATATACCCTCGAGTCGTAATCCCAAAATTGTTTTTGGCAGGGGGTGGGGGATGTGGGTCCCTCAACCCACTAGGAGATCTTATTCATTCATTCATCTTTTATTTCCTCCCTTGGCGGCCGATTATGAACATTTTATTAATTATAAATACATGTACATACAAGATATAAGGAAAAACATATAATACATTAATTAAAGTTACAGTCAATATAATGAGAGGGAAGATTATGCACATAGTATATTCCCACCCCCCCCCCCCAAAGGGGGGGGGTAATGAGTGTATAAATTGAATACTAAGTACTACATTGTATATGTACATCTGTGATATAGAGCCGAAGCACTACGTACTAATTTAAAGTTCAATAGACGAATGAATAAGCCTCCGTATCATTCAAAGGGTAGATATTTTACCGCCAAGAAGTACAATGTACCACTCAAATTCTGATAATCACAAGAGTTATGCACAAAGTTCTACACAAAAAATATTAACAATGGCGTCCCCCACTGCTCTCGAAAGTGGTAGTACTTGGAGTGACAGAAGATCCGTGAATGATTTACCAACATAAATTGCACAAATGAACAAGACCAGTTATATGTAGCTGAATATTTTTGCATATAAATTTACAAAGCTCGAGGTTATGTTTTCCAAATAGTTGAAGGTTCTACCGTTGAAAATGTTTCTCTGAATAAATGAAAGTCCGAACTATTCATCCTAAACTGTCGCTGATTTCGATGATATGAATTTACATTTTTCCTAACTATATTTTTCCAAGATTGCTTTTCTGGGAAGAATCCGTTGTCGAGCAATTCACTTATGTAATTGGTAAGATTGTAATACTTGTAAGGATTAATAACATCTGGAATGACCCATAATGCACTTCTGCAAGATTTTGAAAATAATCGAGTCAAGAATATTTCTTTGGTAGAGTGTTTGGATCCATACGACAGAGTCTCCCAGAAACAGAAGTTTTCTTGTATCTATCTCTGCATTGATAGGCAGTACATCAAAAAGTGATTCACATATATCGGACCTGCATAATTTTGGTAGATTCAGGGATTTTTGCAGACAAAGTGTTGAAAAGTACAAAGCTTTTGTTGATCTGTACAGGAAATATTATTCCAAGTTACATCCATACAGAAGGGTAGGTATCACGATTGTTTTATATAAGTGTTTGATAATTTGTTAAAAATAACTTGCCAACACCACGAAATGTAATTAATGGCCTTCAATGTAAGCATTTTGTACTCTGGGAAACGGCTGCAAATATACCCTCGAGTCGTAATCCCAAAATTGTTTTCGGCAGGGGGTGGGGGATGTGGGTCCCTCGACCCACTAGGGGATCTTGAACAATCCCTAGACCACTAGCTGCTAAGCATACACTTGAGTTAGGCCCTGGCTACGCCACTGGAATTCATTTTCTTCATCGTCAATTTCCATTTATATAGCAGTATTCCATTATCACCTGTATATATCGTGCTTATGTCTCTCAATAGTGCTGATTCGATATATAAGAACTTTTTCTGCGTATGATCAGTTTCTAAATCGAGGCAGGCTACTGATAAACAAGTTGATGGTACAGGGATTTCAACAATCTCGTTTAAAGTCCACACATCGCAAATTCTATGATCGTGATGACGATCTATCTTACAAATACCAGATCGAATGCTGTCTGACGTCGTGTTTCATACAATATATATTGTTTGGCCGTTCTTTACATGCCAATTTTGAGTTTTTGACTACGGATTACTCCGTCAATCTGGCTCACAGCAGGCGGTCAACAGGGGATGCTTACTTTACCTAAGTACCCGGTCCCACCTCTGGTATATCCAGGGATCCATGTTTGCCCTGCCCTTAATTTTGTATTCTTTATATGATATTTATTACTGTTCGTTTTCATTTTTCCATGTACAGTTCATACAGTAAGTTGCACTCAGCTCTCTTCAAGATGGATGGAAAGATGAGAGGAGAAATGAAAATTGGCAAACAAAATAATCCATATGGATGCACGCTGTTGTACAATTTTCAAATTTTGCAGAATGCTATAAGAATGGGTCCCTAGTACCCCCTGCTTGTCGTAGGAATCCACTGAATGGGGCGGTCCTTTGGATGAGACCGCAAAAACCGAAGTCCCGTGTCACAGCAGGTGTGGCACAATAATGATCCCTCCCTGCTCAAAGCCCATGAGCGCCGAGCATAGGCCTAATTTTTTTGCCACCGTTCACCGGCAAAATTAATGTTGGCGTCTCCATATGAATGTTATTAGTATTCTTTATTGCAGAAGACATACATCTTATAGCATTAAACAATTTGTACATGTATAAATAATTACATCAGTGCTGAATAATAGATGGTCAATTCAAAGATTCATTCATCAATCAGAGATAAATATGGTAGATAAATAAGGAGAATGACAGTACAGTACAGTTGAGACGAAAAAAAAAAACAAAAACAAAAAACAAACAAACAAAAAACCACTTAAATGTTACAGGCTGTTCTTTGTTCTACAGCTTTACAAATAAATTTTCCTAAATTACAAAGTTCCTTAACATTGTTCACACTTAATAATTGAATAAATTTGAACATGGAGGGCTTACACCAGTAATACTTTTTTTAAAAATTAATTTAACGCTAATTTACCTATATACAGGACATACTAACAAAAAATGAAAAATTCTCAAGCGGGACGTAAAACAATATTCAATCAATCAATTATTTGAAGAGAGAATATGTTAATTTGGCGCTCCGTAGTCCTAAGTTATGTCTCATATTTGTATAAATAAACGGTAGTCATGATGTTCAGTTATTGATGTAAAGAGCCCACCTGCTACATGAAAGTGTAACGTGCGGGACCCGAGCAGTCTCTTATCTAACGGGAATCGTACTCGGTTTCCCGAGTCTTACAATGTTAAACAATACGAATGCAAAATATACAGATATCCCAGACACTTGCCTAGTGTAATAAATCAAAGAAACAACAATGATATTTACAAAAATGCGTTTACCGCTTGCCTATCAAATTGCCACTTGACTAGTTAGACGCTCAGTCACTTGGCATACGGTGAACACATTGGCTACTTGCCACTTGGTCACTCGCCACCTGGTATTCGGTATACAAATGAGCACCTTGGTCGCTTGTCAACTGGTAAACACTTTGGCTACTTGCCACCTGCTATTCGGTATACAAGACTTAGTGAGCACCTTGGTCACTTGTCATACAAGTGAACACTTTGGTCACTTGCCTACTTGCCAGTCGCCGTACAAATGAACACCCTGGTCACTTGTCCTTACACCTTGTTTACACCTCTACATATAAGAATGGATTTATTAGATTCGGTAATTTACAATAGGTCTAGAGCGTCCACCGGCAATTTGCTTCAACAGCATCAACAGACCCTAATGCCTGTGGCAACTCCGCTATATAAGTAGCTTTCATGATTTAATGTTACAGTGCCTTATAGCTAATATTTATAATTTAAGCATTTCATGCCTATATTAACAAACCAAGCTTTTTATTTTGTTTTTATACATGTATTAACGTTTCTTGTATTCTCAGATAGTCAAACATCCAATTAATTATAAATATTTACAATGATTAGTTAATTGGCACAAAGGAATAAAGGGGAGTAACTCTAAACCGTTTCAAAAGGATATTTAGAGTCATTGACGAAATATCCCCCCAGGTGAGAAAGTTGGGTCCCTCTTCTTGCGCACGATGATGCACTAACCCGCGCAACTCACAACGGGTTTGTCAAGGTATGTCGGACAACGATCGACCATATAATACTGGTAAGTTGGGTCGATTTTACGTAAACTATATAGCACGAAAGTTTTGCATGGTTCAGTGGTTTCATATATAACGGAAAAGAAACACGAATGCACTAAAGTGCCGTAGTATCCGTTTATTATGATTAAAAAATATATAATGATAATTCAAAGTAGCAAATAATAATATTATTTATTAGTTTACGGTGTGATTAAGAATATCTAGATATAAATAATAAAAAGGCGAAGATAACGAGCAATGACCAATCTCGTAAGTCTTATTACTAAACAAAATACAAAACAAGAGTTGGGCAAGCACGGACCCCTGAATACACCAGAGGTGTGAGGAGGAGTGAGCATACCCTGTCGACCGGTCACACCCGCTTTGTGCTCATTGCCTTGATCAAGTAAACGGAGTAATCCGTAGTCAAAACCTGTGTGTAAAATTGCTTTGAAAAACATCAGACACCGTTTGACCCAATGACAGATCGTTTGCATGGGCAATCTAAATATTATTTTAGATCGTTATAACGACCATAGAATTTGCGAAATGCTGCCTTTAAACATAACTGTTGATATTCCAGCAACAACAATTTGTTTGTAAGTAGCCAGATTATACGCAGAACAAGCTCTTGCATGGGTATCGAATACCTAAGTTGAGAGACATAAACACCATGCATATGCAGGTGATGATGGGATTTTGCTACTTAATTATGGAAAGTTGACGATGGAGAAGCTGAAACTGTCCCGTTTGTCATAAAATATCTTTGGTGTCTTTTATTTCTAGTTCATTGGGATATATCGAATCGACATGTAACAGTATATACATGTATGAATGGAAATTATTATCAATAATAGATATACGTTGTCGATATATCGAAATGTCGAATTAAAGGCCACGGAGCTCTAGAGAGTTTTTTCTTCTCCTGTAGAAGTTTTGAAATAAATTCTGACTCGTAAGAATATAAAAACAGGTCAGCTAAAAAGGAACGCAACTTCCGTGCCCATGAGATTCCAATAGAATGTTGATTCCAACACTGTTGGAAGACCTGGTCACCAAAGACTACAAAGATATATTGTCAATTTTTTAATGACTGGCCATTTCCCTTTTTTATTTTTGCTGAAGAAGCAACTGTCTATAATGTCAAAAAATGTAGTCTTATTTATCGTCAGGAATGGTTGTGTAAAGGGTTGAAAAGTTATCTACATTTTGATGTTGTTAATTTGAGAAAAGTTATGGTATTTCTTTACTAGAAGTTTTTTCGAATTTTTTAGAATCGACATTTGATTTACACCACTTCTGACATTATGCTGAACCCCCAGATTGTGCACTTCCCATGTTAAGATTCTGCACATCATTACGTCACTAAGCTGCACATGTTTTCGTGCCCGTGTACGATGAGAGAGAACAACAATTCAGCGATTAGAGATTTACATAAAAAAGTTTTAATCCACTTAATAAAAGATATTAGAAATACTAGTACTCGTTTATATATATTTCATGTACAAAATGCATGAACCACAATTCTTGACAATCATGTTTTATCGCAACGTGTACACGAAAGTGTCATTAACGTTTTAAGAATCCCATGAACCTCAGGATCCGGGTCATCCATGGCCTCCGTCTCTCCATCGCACGGGGTTCCTCGGCAGGAGAGAGCCCTGCGGTGCTGAGGGGCCTGTACTGCATTAACTTTGGTTTTACTGATTTGGCATTGTTTTGTTTTGTCTTGTGTGATCCTTGTACGCAAGGTTCTGGACGACTTTGATTGTTTCTTTCAGGATTTGGTTTCACTGATTTGATCTCGCTTTGATCGGGATTGGGTGATCTTTGATCACAAGGTTCTGTGGCGAATTTTGATGTTTCTACAGGATTTTGTTCCACGGATGTGATCTTGCTTTGGTCGGCCTTGGGTGATCCTTGCTCAGGTTCTGATGCGAGTTTGAAAGATTCAATACTCGATAGGAAGAGCTTCCGTGGAATGAATTTTGGTATTTTGACTGGTTTCGAGGCAGTTTTGTCTAATCTGTTTTTTTACCTGCTTTGTCCTTGCTTCAACTCTTCCAGAATATGTTTCAGCAGACTAGAATGTTTCTTTTGATATATTCTTTTTCACACTGAAGACCTGAGTCTGAATTTTCCAAAGTGTTTCTACCAGCAACGCTGAATTGTCTACCGCATTTAGTATCAAAGACATCTTTAGGCGAACTATTTCATTTGCTTTCTGTATAATTCCTATAGAATGTAATTCAGAAACATCCTCTGGTTTGATGTCCAAATCCTCACTACTGCATGTCGGGACCGCGGTCTGCAGCTTACTATTGGTGTCGTCTGCCTCCTCTTTCGGCGCTAACATTTCATTCTCTGTGGTTGTCTCCATACTCCGGGTTTCTGCCGTTGTAGGCCTATTGGTATACAACTGCAAGAAATAATTGTCATCGGCCCATGACGGCAAAAATAAGCAAGTTTTTGCGTTGGACTCTTTAATCTTTTCTATTCTTTGGATTACTTCGTTGATCTTCTCATGTGGAACGAAGTCCGTACTAAGTTCACATCCAAACATCTTTTGATATTCCATTTTTATTAGGTAATAGTACCGTAATCTTGAAAGCGGATACTGAAGCGAGCGTTTGTTATTATTTGGTCGCAAGGAAGAATTTGTGATGTCATATGATTATGACGTAATATACATTGTTACGTTGAATACCCACATCATTGTGATCTACAGCATCACAGATAAGCGTAGTTTTGGATGTGGAAAAAAAAAATGTAGTAATAATATGCTATATATATCATATGACTGAATAGAACGGATTACAAAAGATTATATATGAAATTATATCTAGTCAACCAGTTTAATAGTATTTATATGTAGAGTATAGGGACGCATTTATTTATATTAATTTATTACATGTATGTATTTTATTTTTTGTTTTTGTCTTTGATAATAATAAAATAATCTTTATTTTTAAAGTCAAAGTCGGACAAAATATAATCACAAATTAACATTAGCTAATAATTATTATATTTACGATTTTGCTGTAAGGAATCATTATGTGGGAGGAAATCGGAGTACCGGAGGAAACCCACGTGTCGCAATGGGTAACCACCATACCCGTCTAACATACAACCGTTGCCGATTTCACGCGTCCTGGATCGACCTCCGGGTGGATGACTCTCTCTCTCTCTCCTCTCTCTCTCTCTCTCTCTCTCTCTCGTCTACATCTCGTCTCTCTCTTCTTCTCTCTCTTCTCTCTCTCTGCTAAGTTTGACCGTAATTAAGGGACGGCTCTACCTCCCCCCCTCTAAAAGTAAACAGCTTTTGGAAACTTTGAGCGACCCCACTCCCCCCCCGCCCCGTTTCCTTCCTTTTGTAACCAATTTTTTTTTTTTTTTTTTACTAGGAAGTCAAATACCTATAAATAACTTTAAAACCGTTGTACTAATCAGGGACTGAGTCCCACTTGTGGACTTTCATCAGACTCTAGCCTAATTGGCTTCTCTTTTTTCAAAAGCACACGACCCCACACCACCCTCAGATATACATCCTGAATCCGACCACTGGTATTAGAGATTGTGCAAGATTAGCTATTAGAATACCCATATAATTACTGACGCACAAGCTCTTTTTCTTTTTTTTTATGAAACCACCATATTGCTAACATAGTATATCAAAATATGACTTTTTTCACATTATTATTGAAAAAGCTCTGTTCACAAATGGGAAAACTATACCACTGAATTGAAAGTCCTTCACAAGATTCCATGTTAAATTGTAGCATTTCAGTAATTAACTATAATGAACCGAGATTTACCATTTTGTTTTTTACAAACGCTAATCTTTGAATCCAAAACTACTACAGATACCGTATGCCAACGACAGCAAAACCCTACTTTCATTGTTCAATGCGTCCCAAATCTCCTTGGGGGGGGCTATTATTAAGAAGGAACGATAAGAAAAGCGAAAATAGTTTTCAACCATATATAAAAGTCACGTGCTTGTTTGTTATTAGTGACCAACAATTCATAAAAGATAAGATATTACCTACTTCAGACTCAATTGCAATCGCGAATATAATAATTGACAATCTCTGGAATTTTCTGCGTGATTGTTTCTAGACTGGGATATTTTGATGCGTTGCGGATCGACTAACCATCCAACACTACAGATCTGCGCACTTCATTGTTCGAATTCTGCACATATCCACGTCACTAAGCTGCGACATGTGTTGCGGCCCGTAGTACGATGAGAGAGAAACAATTCAGCGAGTTAGAGAATTACATAAAAAAGTTTTAATCACTTAATAAAATAGATACCAGAAAATACTAAGTACTACGTTTAGTTATATTCATGTAACACAATCTCTCGACAGATCATGTTTCATCTCTACGTGTTGTACACACGAAAGTTGTCATTAACGTTTTACAGAATCCATGAACCTCAGGATCCTGTGTCACCAATGGCCTCCCGTCCGCCATCGCACGGGTTCCTCGGCAGGATGGAGCCTCCGGTGCGAGTGGCCCTGTACCTCGCATTGACTTTGGTTTTACTGATTTGGTTTTGTTTTTGTTTGCCTTGTGTGTTGTCTGTACGCAAGGTTCGGACACTTCGATTGCCGTCTTCTTCAGGATTTTGGGTTTCACTGGTTATGATTGCGCTTGATCGGTGATTGGGTGATCTTTGATCACAAGGTTTTCTGTGGCGAATTTGCACCTGTCTTCTACAGGATTGAGTTCCACCGGGTGTGATTGCTTTGGTCGGCACCTTGGGTGATCTTGCTCAGAGTTTTGATGCGAGTGTTTGCAAAGATTCCAATACTCGATAGGAGAGAGCTTCGGTGAACTAATTTGGTATTTTAACACGGTTTTGAGGCAGTTTTGTCTCATCTGTTTTTCGACCTGCTTTGCCTTTGCTCTTCAACCTTCACAGATCACTAGGAGTTTCAAGCATGACTAGAATGTTTCTTTTGATAGTTCTTTTTCAACACTGAAGACCTGAGGTCTGAATTTATCCAAAGTTTTCTAACACCGCAACGCTGAATTGTCTACCGCATTTAGTATCAACGCATCTCTAGGCGAACTATTTCATTATGCTTTCTGTATGACTAAGATGCTATTCAGAAAACAATCTGTCTGCTTTGTCGTCCAAATTCCTCACTACTGAGCATGTCGGACCGCAAGTCACTAGCAAGCTTGCCCCTTGCTATTGAGGTGTCGTCTGCTTCACTCTTCGCGACAACATTTAATTTTTGTGGTTGTCTTCCATACTCGAGTTATCATGTCCGTACTAGAGTTCACATCCCTACATTTTCCATTTTCATCAGGCAATACAGAAAACTCTTGATAAGCCAGATACTGAAGGCGAGCGGTTGTTATTATTCTGGTTGCAAGAAGAAATATGTGACTCATATGATTACTGACGTAAAATACATTGTTGTTGAATACACACTGAAGGATCTACAGCATCAAAGTTAACTCTTTAGATATAGCCTAGTTTATGGATTTCGAAGAGAGAAAAAATGCTAAGTTAATAAATAATTATGACTGAATTTTTCAAACGCTTTGAACGGATTGAATATAAAGAGTTATATTATATATGACAAATTATCCTACTTATGTCATCCAGTTTTAAATAATAATTTTCATATTAATGTAGATGATTTTAGAGCTCTATCAGGTTCTATTAGGGCGCATTATATTTCACCTCTTATTATATTCATGTATCCTAGTTTTTGTTTACTGTCTTTACATAATAAATAATAAATAAATTCAAAAAATATTATAAAAGTAATATTTATTTTTAAAGTCGGACAAACCATTAGCATTAGCTAAATCACAGGGGTATCGGTTGAAGCTATTAGGTATTATTTGCCTCTCGAACAACTAAATTCAGGTAATATACAAACCCATCCTTTAAATAAGTATATAATAGTAATATCACCACCCAAAATCGCAATACTTCCGTCCGATTTTAAACAAATGGTTATCATATGTACACAGTGTCAGATTGTAAAAAGTACCGATATTTGGTGTAAGGGATCTCATTTAGTGGGAGGATATCGAGTACCCCGGAAGGAACCACCGATCCGCGTGGACGACCACCATACCTTCTAACGTATACAACCGTTGCCGATACGCGTACGGGGATCGGACTCGGGTTGCGCCGGTGAGACAGCTAGTGGTATAATCACAATGCTACATGTAACGTGGTGTTTGCGTGTGGGTGGATGATTCTCTCTCTCTATCCTCTCTCTCTCTCTCTCGTCTCCTCTTCTCTCTCTCTCTCTCTCTCTCTCTCTCTTCTCTCTCTCTCTCTCTCTCCTCCTCCTCCTCTCTCTCTCTCCTCAAGCTTATTCTTCGTCTGCTCTCTCGTCTTTCTTCCTCCTCCTTTCTTCTTCTTTCTTTCTGTGTATCAGTTTTGATAAATGGTTCTATCTAACATACAGATAAGATTAATATATTTTCTTTAATCTATTACAACTAAATACATTAGATATGCAGCATATAACCCCCCCCTACGAAGAACAAACTTGTAAAATCTTTGTAGAACGAGTGTGAATGCCTGTTAATGTACTACAAATCGCGACATCTTTACTACTGAATATTCGTATAAGACCACCTTTACATTGTAATTAGTTGACTATGTCTTCACCTGGAGAAGAGGCG
>CAJDSM010014584.1:0-12014 GCA_903981925.1 Ostrea lurida
AGAATTGTGGTACATGTATTTTGTACATGACATATATATAAACGAGCACTAGTATTTCTGATATCTTTTATTAAGTGGATTAAAACTTTTTTATGTAAATCTCTAATCGCTGAATTGTTGTTCTCTCTCAGTGTGCACGGGCACCAACACATGTGCAGCTTAGTGACGTAATGGTGTGCAGAACCTGAACATGGGAAGTGCACAATCTGTATCTGGAGTATTCGATACACAATTAGAACAAAAATACCCCAATTATGATAAATTAGTAGAGAATTCAAAAGATGTGCAATTATTTATTGAATGCCCATCTGAAGTGGTACCGGTACTATATAATATTGCTGGTCACTAACAACAAGCATTCAACTTAATAATATTGGTGAGATCAATACGAAACCTTATTCTCTTTAGAGAAGTGAACAGACATAGCCTACATGTATATCCATAAAGAGAAGTTGACATAGCTTCCAAGAAAGATAGTACTAAGTCCGGAAGTTTTAAGCCCTATAGCCATTAGCTGTAGCGTTATGGTTTTTTATTTTTGTCTGACCATATGTTATGGTCAGACAAAAATATAAAACCATAACGCTACAGTTCTGCCGCTATATAGCCATCTGACTTGACGGCATTTGACTAGAGCATGTCTCTATTCGATCTGACTACATATCTGTCTTTACACGGTATGATTTGTCAGATGTGGCGAGTCACATCTGACAAATCGTATCGTATACCGTAAATAGGGCTTTACCAGAGCTGTAACCAGGAATTTACGCTGGGGGTGCACAAGACCCAAGGTAAAGGGTGTGGAGACCGTTTTAGACCCCCAGTTGGTCCAGGGTTAGCCCTGGTAGGGGGTTCAGGGAGAGAAGCCTCCAGAAGCGGAGAGATTTTAGCATTTTCATTGGGTCTGGAGGCACCCAGGACGGTCCCTGATAGGAGGTTCAGGGGGGCAAAGCCCCCAAAAGCCGAGAGGTTTTAGCGTTTTCATTGTGCCTGGGGGCCACTTTAGTCCCCCAGTGAGTCCAGGATGGGCCCTGGAAGGGGTTCAGTGGGCGAAGCCCCCGGGAGCTTAGAGATTTTAGCATTTTCATTTAAAAATGGGGGGTGCACATGCTCTCTATGAAGCAAGACCTCAGTGTTGTGGCCCATGGACTTCTTGTTATTTTTATAGCAATTCATAGGCGTACACTGTACAACTGTTTCTAAAAATCCCTGGGAGGGGGAAGCTTCTAAATTATGTGTCTAGCAAAACAAAAGATAATTAGAACACTGAAAGTGGGAGGCAAACATCTAAAAAATCCCTGAAAGGGGGGTGGGTCTAAAAATCACTGAAAGTTGGTGGGTGGGAACTTCTAAAAATAACTGAAAGTGAGGGAGTGGGGGGGGGGAATTTCACATTATATAACTTATGGAAGAAAAAAAATATATATGAAAAACCTCCCCCCCCCCCCCATTTGTTTATCAATATTAAACATAGAGTTAGATTATTATCGTGTATAAACCTATAGCTAAATTAAACACCTTAATAGTAACTTTAAAAGCCTTAAAACCTGGGAGCTTTGCCACCTAGGTCCCCACATGGGTTTCATTCCAGCGTATTGGGCCTCTCCTTCCATAAATCCCCACCCCCACCCGTTCTTTTTGACAAATCCTGGATCCACCACTGTCAGGTGCGGTATTTGATATAACCTGATATAACCTACATGTATATTCAATATTGTTAGTTACTCAGGGTCAGTTTGGAACAATGGGGGTGGGGGGTAAAAAGGACTTTTTTTCTGAAACTAACCAGATAACCCCTATGGTCCCCAGTAACCGGGAGGCAATGTAAACAATTATTATGATCATATACAGTCCAGAGTCAATATAACTACATGTATTTGTCATACTAGTACATGTGTATTAAATGATCCCCAACATGGGCAATGTGCCCTTGTTATCCTTGCCAGAGTTTTCTTTCTTAGAACTCAAGAAATGTATAAACATAAGCATCGACCAATATAAGAAATCTTCTTTTAGACTATTAGATAATCAGTATGAAGAATATACTTCAATATATAAACTTCTCTATACCTTAAATTGCATTTTGAGCAAAATTAATAAGTCAAGGTTTGGCTTGATGTATATTGATTTACATATTTTCTGATCATTGGTTCACGAAAACTTTTTGAAACCACTAGCCAATAGGGCTAGTAGATTCAAATTCACTAATCCAGAAAAAAAATCTTATACTATCCCAAACTTTAATTTTTCAAAAGCATTCATGGTCTATTTTTACTTAGTCACCATAATCATGACATCGGAAAACTCACCACAGTATTAAAATAGAGACATTAACTGAAGCATTTTAAAAACTTAAATTTTCGATTATTTCTAAAGACAATTTGTACCAAAATAAGTTGTATTTTTTACTAGCCCATAGGGCCAGTGCATACTCGGAATTTACTAGCCCGGCCTGAAATCTAGTAGCCTTGGGCGTTGGGCTAGTGAGTTTTCACAAAGACTGTGATATATGAACATTGTCGCAGCATTCAATGGCATATCCTTGGAGATTAATATCAAAGTTAACAATTCTAAAACAAGAACTCAACCAGAAGCATTTCCAATAAATCATAATTTATATTTCGTAAATGTAAGACTAGCGTCACATGACATAATAAAAATATGATATACATGTATAAGGATTTACTTGCAAACAACATATTTAACACAGTGACTTTTGATGTCAAACACTACATCAAACAAAATGTGTTTGTGAAACACTGATGCTCCCAGATTCAGGGGCTTGCTAAAAGGTTTACGGATGTGAAATATGAAAAATCTATCACTTACCATTCAAAAGTTATGGCCAATGTTAAAGTTTTTGAGGTCAAACTTAAAGGTCAAGGTCAGGAGGTCAAACATTTTGGTACCAATCCTGTTGAAAGGCCTTGTCATAAGAAATACACATATGAAATTCCTATCAATTACCATTAAAAAGTTATGACCAATGTTAAAGTTTTTGAAAAGCAGGTCAAACATCAAGGTCAAGAGGTCAAAAATTTTGGTACCAGTTGAAAGGCCTTGTCATAAGAAATACAACTATGAAATATGAAAGTCCTATCACTTACCATTCCAAAGTTATGGCCAATGTTAAAGTTTTTCTTGCAGACAAACCAAAAACTATATGACCCCGAATCAAAGATTCCGGGGGCATAAAAAATAAAAAATGTGTGAAAGGATGACTTTTTCATAATATTGAATCTTATAACAGCTTAGCATGAACATTGAAGCTCACAGACATACTAACTGAAAAATTGTACTCAATGAATAGAATACCATAAATATTGTAAATAACACTGCTGTAACAAATTCTCCATGGCATTAGAGGTATTCATGAACAATCAATTACATGTAGGTATAAACATGTAACATGGTAGTATGCATACATCATTTAATTTTATTTCACGTGATCACCTAGCGCCGATTCTCATTGGTTAAAACACCTTGTAAGAATTGAGGTGATTTTCCGATCACATACCTGAACAACACGTAAAGTATAATGGACATTGTATTGTTGTTGTAATATAGAATTAAATGATAAGTCTAGAAATAAATCTTATATTTTTTCGGGTGATATGCAGGTTATCACCGAGATTTTAGACGGTAAAACTTTTCATCAATGCGCTTCGCACATAGATGAGTTTTACCATCTAAAATTCGGTGATACCTGCATCACCCGAAAAAATATAAGATTCATTTCTTATGTCAATCTATACTCTATCAATATTTAAAAATACATGTAGTTATTCTACTGAGATTGATACTGGCAATTTATGTGGTAAAGCTAAGAAACAGATAAATGTTTCTATTTAGATAACCAACACAGGAGAGAGAGAGAGAGAGAGAGAGAGAGAGAGAGAGAGAGAGAGAGAGAGAGAGAGAGAGAGAGAGAGAGAGAGAGAGAGGGGGGGTTGTTAGGAGTAATTTGTTTGGTTTGTTGAAATACAGTATTAAAACCATTTCATCGATTCAGATTCATGTTATAGAATAAATTATGTAACTATATCTTTACACATTTAGATGATATGCAACAATAAAACAAATTGATATAAAACTACAAATGAGGTAAAACAACTCCAATCTGTTTTTTAAAAACAACAACAACAAAAACAGATCTCTTCAAGTGGAGCTCACTGTGTTGAGAAATCTATTAATCTATACGTGTTTACATGTATGTATAGTATACCCGGAATAATATAGCTCTTACACATTTATGATATTGCATTCAAAATTGAGCATTTTCATTGTGATCACATGATATAAAACATGGTTCTTGTAAATAACAATACTATAAGAGACCAAGTTCAAGCTTGAGGAACATTTTGAGTGACGGATTATCAATCTTGTCGATTTCCCTTTTGGCACGATCATTTCCATCTTTCTCATAATACTTTCTTAATTCATCTGCATACATAATCCACACACAGTTCGCACACCCGCTCATACAACAGTCTACAGGCGGCTCAGGGGGCATTCCTTTACCCGGTACCACGTCTCTGGAACAACTAGATGGCGAGTCAGTACTATCTTCATTTACGTAAACACTTAATCCAGGGTCAGCAGAATGTTTAACAATCTCTGTAGTACTAGATGGCATTTCTAATGTAGTACTGGACACAGTACTTGAACAAGAATTTTGTGGTGTTAATTTTTCACCGGCCCGTGTACCATTACTTCTAATATGGTCATAAATCCATGTGTTTTGCTGAATATGTTGTCCAATATGGCCTTGGTTCATGTGACCCCATGATGGCTGATGCTCTAACTTCTTCACCAGGTAGGAAGCACAACCTCTGAAGATTCTCATCATTCTATAAATAGAAAAGGACACGACAATTCACAACAGTTGAGTTGGGTTCTCATTGATAATACTCTAAAATCGTATAATGTGAACATTTACTTTTACAGTATTTTCCTGGCAGGTGATTTCTTTAAACATCAATCTCAACAGAAGAGTCTAAGACATCAGAAGCAGATGCATGTAAACATGTACGTCCTGAATCAGTGAATGCCTTTGAAACTCTTGACAGACGCCAATGTACAAAATATTTCAAGATATCTATGTGTACTGTACAGTACTTTCATCAGGTCCTCTAAATATTTACCTTCATAGTAAAAACACAGATTTGTAATCCCTTTTAACCGACTGTCCTTCAGCTGTTATAAGGAATACCGGAAATGCACACTACGTCACAGAAATTGGGTTTTACGTTCTAGAACGTGCATGTAAACATTGCAGCGTGTTGACTTGTGAGTCTAAAATGGGGAAACTTGGCAAATTACAGAAGAGTAGAAAGCACAAAAAGCTGAAGAATGTTGATTCTGAATATTTTAATGAGACAAGAAGGTTTGTCAATGTACCAATCTGATGAAATCTGTCGAACTGTACAGAGAGTGTATACATCAATGCGAATTTCCTCATTAATTTTGATTATTACTATTAGGAATAAAAAGCCTCCCAATTTACCTCCAACAAATGATGAACAAGATGTTCCTAGGAAAGTGAAAGCTATATCAAGATTTAAAACGAAAACACCTGAGAGACTACAGAAAGAGTATATTAGAGAGATCTAGAGAACAGCCAATCAGGTTTGAATTCTTTCTCTAATTTCATGTAAATCTTAACTTTACAGCTCAAATGAAATCGGACATTATAAATTTTAGTTCTAAAGAGCTATCTACCAACGTAACGTTTTGAGGAACAATATATTTTACTAGTATAATACTTTCAACCTTTCATCTTCCTCTTTTTCCTTTAGAAGTTTGCGGGCCAATATCACACGATATATGCCCGGAAACTTTTCGGCCCGCAAGCTGACGTCATAATTGAACAAATTGGAAAATTGATTGTGACGTCACAATAGAGCACGTTTCTTGACGTTACTGTTAAAACGTCAACAAACTTTTAAGTTTCAATTTTTTTCGTGTTTTCAGCTCTTAGTCTGTTAAACTACTGAAAAAAAGTGTTAAAAATAAAATTTTGTTAGTTTCTAAATGAAATTGAAAGTATATAATAAAAAAGGTTAATATAAACTTTTGTATGGAAAAATATGACGACCTCGTTTTTTGTCGTGAACGGACCTCGCAAGCTCGGTCCATGTACGCGCCAAACTCGGTCGTAATATTTTCCCATACAAAGTCTATAACCTATAAATATTTTGAAATGTTCTGTGGGACAGATAATTATCGGGTTACATGTATGCAAATAATAAAAATGTAAATGATCTACACAGGAAAGAAGCACGTTTACATGGAGAGAGGGATGACAAGACCTTTGGCTGAACCTCCAAAATTTGTTCAAGGAAAGAGAGAAAAGAAGAAAGATTTCCTGAGAAGGGTGGAAGTGGAGACCAGGAAAGTCCTTCATCGTCACCAACTGTCGGAAAAGTTTAAGGTAAATATTTTAAAAATCAAATTTCTGGTCTTATGGGTGTTAAATGATTGCATTGTCGAATAGATCAATGGTTTATATCCTATAAACTAATAAGTCAGTATACCTGTAATAGAGGATCTTGAATGAGTGCTTATGGCATATGGGATTTAGAAATGAGTTACCGGATTTAATATTTCCCGAGCCTTGGGGGAAATATTTAAATCCGGTAACAATTTCATATGCCATAAGCACGAGTTTAAGATTCTATTTATCACACAACGATCATTAAAGGCATATTTGATTTACTTCTATTCACAACCCAAATTTTTCGCTTTGTTATTGTTTGACGTCGTCAATTCGATTGTGACGTCGTCTGCAACGTCACGGTTTGAAGAAGCTGAAAATTTCTGTTACACTATTTTCACTTCATAAAAGACAAAATATGCCTTGGTCATGTTGGAATAACCTCGGTGACAAAACAGTGTCTTTTACTGAAAGTTTACAGTTTCGAAGGCTGATGTGCAGTTTCTTTACGTAGCGCAATATTGATTGACCCGTGTTGACCTACTTAATTTGCATTCTTATGAACCTCAGCTACGTGTTTCATATCGTTTTTCCGAAACCCGTGTTATGAACCCGGAAACAGTACCGTTGTGTGATAAATATCAATGACTACAAAGTACTTGATCTGAAGAGTCGGATCACGTCTCGTTGACAGCCGCGGATAATCAGATCACACGAGACGTGTAGCGTCGAGTTTGATCTGATGATCCACACCTGTCAACGAGACGTGATCCGACTCTTCAGATCAAGTTACTGTAGTAATGATGAATTTATCATATATACCCCCTTACCTATCTTGTTAAATCAACATTTATACGATAAATGTGTTCCAAATCAGGGTTCGAAATTCACTATATAAAACTCGCAAAATGCGAGTTGAAATATCTAATTTGCAAGTTAAGAATTTGGAAACTCGCAAAAAATTGCGAGTTATATTTGTTTTCCAGAAAACCCTGTTCCTTTCCGGTTTTGTCTATTAGCTTTGTTAGAAACATTGTTAAATGCCTGAATTTAATATGACACTGTACAAGTAAACGTTAAACAATAAACACATTTAGGCTTTTTTCAAGTTTTTAATCAGTTATGTGTCATTTCAGATTAAAATATCAAACACATGATGTCGTTTGAAATTAAGCTTTAGTATTAAATTCCTAGTATAGTCTTTGGAAATTGCGAGTTCAAATTATGAGTACTAGCAATAATTGCGAGTTGCCAAAATTGGGAGTTTCTATCCCTGCAAATCTATCAAATTACACAAACATACTGTGAAATTATTTGTTGTGTACACGCAGTTGTCTATGACGCACTCGACATTCTGCACAAAAACGTTGCTTCGATGCATTGTGACATCATCAGTTTCAGAGAATACTGATACGGAATTGGAAAACGACAGTGTGGTGATCCGGAAAGTTGGATCACACTCTGGGAATTTTACAGTATCAACACTCGGATCATTGATGGGTATATAATAAAGGCCTATATTTGCTAATTGCTTTGAATACCCATTGATTTTTATGGCCCTGCATTGACAGGCGTGCGCCCTATACAGTCTTCACAAAAAAATTAAAAAATAAAATCATCACAGGACATTTGGACAGACAGTTGTCTATACTTCACCGGACCGAATGAATTTTCACCAGTCCGACACTTTTATCATTAATTTAATTATAATGATCATGATGATGCCTCTTGGACATCTTTTTCGCACGCTTGTAATTAATTTTACTCCTTCTTACTGTCTGATTCTGATCATGGTAGCAGTAAAAAATGACAGAAATAGAGTTCAGAACAATCGTTATCAGAAAAATGTTTGTAAGACTGTATCTTACAATAAGATAAAGTGCGTGTCTAAACGATGTAATATGGAAAATAAATGTAAAAACCAACCAACGCAACCTTCTAACATCCGAACCGATCTTACTGACAAGTACATTGGTCCAAATTGATTTTCACCTGTTAAGACCGACGGACTGGTGCTTTTGGGATAGACTGCCTATAGTGTTCACCTTGTTTTTTTTGTAAAAACATTTGTTATATGTGGTTGTTTGATTAGTAGACTTTTATAAATTTTCAAGATGAGGATTGGAACTGAAATTTGCTATGATCCCTAAAAATATTTTGGGGGAGCATATACATGTAGTCATTCCCTATTATCTGTCCAAGCACTAACCTCTTAAACTTTCATTGGGAATTGAATATGATTGATAACAAAAATAACTTGGAACAGGGACTTTTGGACCAAGGCCATTTTGAAAAAGATCAAGGTCACTCAGAACATATGATATACCTTATATAAGGAAATACAGGTAGTTCCTTATTTCAATCTCATAATAATGTCACATGTATTCTCATTGTCTGCACTCTCATCTGAGTAAGCGGGTTGGACACTTGACTAGGAAAGATGGATATTATCATGCATGTGTTTTCACAGTCTGTACCTGTATCTATCATCCAAGCTCACACATCACCAGAACTAGGATTCTAATTATGTTATCAATATTCAATCTTTCATGATACGTCTCGCATTGACATTCTTTCATTTTCCAATTTAGAATTCATGATAAGTAGCTTGACAGCCTTGTGTTTTGTTTTGTATCAATTTTACAATGCCTGTAGTGTAAAGTCTATCTTAATGAGAAATATCAGTATGATACCATCCCATCGCTAATCTTAAGCAATGTTTCTGATTTGAATTTATACAGTTTTTGATGATGATAAATAATGGTGAATGTTTCAGATTTGAATATAAACATTTTTCTTCCTTTAGATAGACATGGATGCCCTAGAAGCAGGACAAATTAAAAGAGACAAGAAAAAGATGACCGATGGACAGAAAAAGTAAATTTAGATACATGTATTTATTTGTATGAAGTGGGAAAAGATCATAACCAATGGGAAAGGCATGTAAATGCTGCATACAGTCGAACCTCGTATATTTCAAATTCAAATGGGACGAAAAAGAAAAAAGTTTCCAATTGATATCCGAGGATTCGAGATATCGAGGGTGAAAAATAAGTTAAGAAAAATACGGTGGTTGCGAATCCTCGCAACATTCAGTTCGACTATAACCATGTATTGAGAGATTCGTGTTCGACATAACCATTGGTATCAAGATGTCGGTGTTCGACATTAACCATGGTGATTCAGATGATGTCGGTGTTCGAACATAACCCAGTATTCAAGATATCCGGCTGTTCGACATCACACCATGGTATTCAAGATATCGGTGTTCGACTGTATTTCCATTGGGCAAATTAGACTGTCTTTCAGCTTCAAAATTTCTGATTTCTAGATTTTATCTAAATGCTTACTTTGAATTGTTTTGCTGTATATACTGGGATGATTTTTACAGGAGATTGCTACAGAAGAAGCAAAAAAAGTCAGAGAAAAAGAGAAAGAATTTCAATGAGTTTGATGATTTTGAAGGTAATTTGAAATAATAGCAATCTTTCCAAATCTCTGATGAATGATAGTCTTATTCCACTCTTCAGCTGAATGCAAAATATATTTTATTAGTTACCTACAAGGACCTTTATAGGTTTCCTTTCTGGCTGTCCGTCTGTAAGTCCAGCAAATCAGTTTTTCACATATTTTACTGTCATGCTTGCACATATTCATTGAAATTTTGTATGTTGCTTTATCTTAACAAGTTACATGTCAATCCTAGTCCATTGATTCAAAAAGAAAAAATTATTCAAATACTCAGTTTTCTACCATTTCTTTTTGGATTATATTTGATATTTGGTACAATGCTTTACCAGTTAAGTTACAGATCAAATATGAATTTTGTTCTCTTCCATTGATTCTTTACTGAGTCATGTCCCTTGGACAGAACATGAATCAGTCATACAAGTTGTATATGGATTTTATTTCATGAGACCTGGTTATTTTTGTGCAGTATAAACTGTGGACATATGATAATCATTACTCATGTAAAGTATTATACGGACAATTTGATTCGGGGCTGGTAAGGGATATGTATTGCCGTGCAGTACATACAGAGTGCTTGTGGATGAAAAGTAGAGGATATGTAGAACATTAATATTTTGAAAATAAAATCTTTCAAATTCACTCTAGTTCATCAAAAAAATGCAGTTTTTTGTAGAAAGCAGTTTGAAAAAAAATTTTTAAAACCCGTTGGATTCGAACCCGCGGTCTCCAGTTCAGTAGTCAATATACTAACCTACTGAGCTACTCAGCTACACATTTAAAGATAAAATGAATTGACAAATAACTCTTATATTGATATTTTCATCCATGTTTCAAAAGGCATTATGATGGTGTAGAGTTCTACCATAAGGACATCTTTATTGGACATAACCGGTAACTAATTATATTCTGATAAGGGTTGATCTATTTATTATTATGTGTAATAAACGAAGCAGAATTTGATGCATATTTCTTTCATGAGTAAAGCTGGTTTACAGTACATGAGTAAAGTTACATTTCTTTAGTAAAATCTGTTTTACAAATACGTGATTTAGAAGATAAAGTGAGGATTTGAGAAGTAGCATAAGCATGTATTTACTAGAAAGATGAAATCCTGGATCTCTGAATATCTCTTACACTCGAATAATACAATTATAGTACATGATTTATCTTCTCTTCAGATAAAGTCAGTCTATGCGAAATTTTTTGAGCCACACAAGACATTCGGTCCTTTATGCTCAATGAACACATAGGACCGAACCAAATTTTGTCAGACCGAAAAAAACCTAATGTAAAATAGTGAAACGTGAAAATGCAGAACCAAGGAAATCTTTAAAAATCTATTATACAAATACTATTCAGTATTGATATTTTATGTTTTCAACAGACTTTCAGAGATTGCTCCCACATAATACTTGTAACGAGACGGACCACGGCACACGATTTTAATCACACTACCATATAACGGGGGTTTTTTTTTGCGTATCACAAATTTTGCGAATCTGCCCCAAAACACTGCTATTTTTTATTTGCGTGTTCCTTTGTTTACGATTCTTGGTATTCGTATCGCATAAGATATGGAACACAGTGTAAATTTTAATGCGAATTCAATTGTTTGCGATTCAAAAATACTCGCAAATAAAGTGAAAATTAGATAATCGCAAAAAAAAAAACCGTTATACGGTAATTTAATTGTTTGGATTTGTGTGGTATTTTGTTTCACCTCAAAACCGGACACTTGAAACCTCGGACATTCTGGTCCGGTGTGAAAAAGGATGCGTTGGACCTGAGGCACTGTACATCGGTCAGGCCTGGGGGTCCAATGCCTTTTGCATAGACAGGATACTTTGGAGAAGCAGCTTGTCTTTACTAGAGAGATGAAACCTTAGATCTCATGGATATCTGTCACTCACAAACACTTTTTACCCTGCAGTGCATGATTTATCGTGTTTTTCAGTTAAAAGTGAAGTTTGGAGATAAGTAGTGAATGCAGCCCCCTTTCTCTCCTCAGCTAATACAATGATTATTCGTGTTATTCAGATAAAGTGAAAGTGGAGAAGTAGTGAACGGCCCCCTTCTCTCTCAGCTAATACATGATTTATCGTGTTTT
>CAJDSM010014585.1:3981-14902 GCA_903981925.1 Ostrea lurida
GTTTGCGCATCATAAATATTCTTTATCTATCACTGCATGAAGGAAATTTCAAACCACTCACCACTAGTGCCACCGATACCGCCATTGTCCCCTTGGGTCCCAGACCATAGTGTTTGACGTCAATGTTTGGGGACTCCGCCAACTTTTTAAGAATTTTGGAGGAAGGCACCACGCCCAGTTTCTGACAGATTTTCTCATACGTTCTCCTTCCGGTGTCATCATAAGGGACGTGTGGTACTAAAGTGATAAAATATAAATAGTAATTAAAAACCAAAATAATAATTTAATATATTAATAAATGTTTAATCGAACGTATATTTTGTAGACCTTAGTACGTGAAGAAAAATATCAAACGTCAAATCAAAATGAAAAATAATTAATAAACGTCAAATCAAACGTAAATCTATGTGAAGGAAAATCAGAACGAACGGTTCTAAATGAGAACAAAAAATGGTACATGTAATTAAAACATATATCGTATTACTATTAGTATAGAAAATCATTGTCAAAATTACCATTTGTAAAATGCAATTAAGGCATATTATGTAAATTGATTTTGAATTCTAATTGTATTTTGTAATATTTCTTTTATTTATGTTCTCAAAATGAAAAACAAGAAGAAATACATCAGTTATAGACTTATATTCTACCTGATATATCCAAAACTGTTTCCTGGTCATCCTCAATTTCTACTCTAGTTTTCACTGGTGTACCGCGGGAAGAACCCTTCGAGAAGACCTGAAAAATTAGATACATGAGAAGACATGATTCATGTATATCTGCTGATCGGAGAAAATCTTACTTTAGTTCCGGGCCTACCTCGCACTTGCTGAGGGGGAGGGACACGAGGGAATCCTTGGTACTAGATCGAGCATTAACGAAAGACAAAAACCGGGTTAACAGAAAATCGTCCAAATAATACGTGGAATCCATCGCCCTGTTATCAGTCCAACCGGATATCAATATTAACTTAGCCAGATCTTAACATGGTTATAAATACGTTTTTGAAAGTTGTTTCATAATGAAGTTTATTAAATCATAATCCGTCTTGCCAAGCGTCAAAGATTCGCTCCTTTTGATAAAGAAGAACACAAACTTTATCCCACAGCTGACGGGGCAATATTTAATTTCACAGACTGAATACAACAAAAAGTCCAGGTTGGCATCTATCAATTGTATGGGGCGGGGAAAGTGTTTATTAATCAAACACTTGTATATTTTCTTAAGCTTGGCTTTAATACTTTTGGAACAAGCATTCGTGTAATATTGGGAATTAGTAAGATATTTTTTCGTGTACCGTTATGATCCCGCGAAACTCACCGTGCAATGTCTTATGTACATCAATGACTGAATTTAATCTATATTTAAATTATTTTTTACTGTTATGTGTAGATGGATATTGAGAATCCGTGTTTTACAGTCAGAGTAAACAAGCTTTGAATTTAAACATGTTATGTGATCATCTGTTCGTTTGGTTAAATCAACCATTGTTGACTCCGGGTTTCATCTGGTTTTTAGAATCAGTTTACGGTGACTTTAACAAATGGCTGTATAGAGAGATTGCTTTTTATTGTAGTGTTACAAGATTAAAATAGTGATAAATAGGTAAATAACCTTTCTATTGTGAGGATTTCAGCTGCTGAATATATCGGGTTGTGTGTTTGTTTATTTGTTTAAATATAACATATATTATGCCTCTGTTGTGCTGTAATTTGGCATATATAAGGCTTGATGTCAAATAATTCTAATTTATAATCATATCCAAAAATTTTAGCATTTGAGATATCAGATTATCTGTTATTGGTCATTTTCTTAACGAAGTACATGTACTATATAATTTGTTCTCCCTTGAATGAGGAAATACTTAGCACTATCCCTCTATGAACCCGGGTTAGATTAGGTCCTCAACAACCCTTGTTTGTCGTAAGAGGTGACTAGATAGGTCCTTCATATGTTACCGCAAAAACCGAGGCCCCGTGCCACAGCAGAGTGCAGGCTTAAATTTGCAGCGTAAAATGGCATACAATCAATCAATCTAGGAATATGTACCCTATAAGAATGTGTCACATGATCAAGGTCTCAGACCAAATCAAACATTAGAATTAATTTGCCCAGCCTTTTTGGATGATTTCAAAGTTTGTATCATTATTGCGTAAGACCTGTATATGTCATCTGTCATAATCTTAAACGAGGTCAGATTATTAGATTATGTCATGTGGCCATCAGAAATTGAAATTATATCCTTTTTCTAAATTTACTATTCATGTTTAAAAAGACTGCAAAACAAAGTATGGTGGTGCTCATCCGGATTCAATGTCATATCATCGTCAAGGCCATATCACCATTAATGTCCTGTCAATGTCATAAGGTCATATCACCGCAATGTCCTATAGCTATCAACGTCAATGTCGTATCAACATCAAACCCCCATCACCAAGGTCAGAGAACAAATTATGCAAAGGCAAAGATAACGATCAGTGATCAATCTCACTGTACTCTCTCTGTAATCTCGTAATTCCCAAATAGAAGAATTGGGCAAACACGAACCCTTGCATACACCAGAGGTGGGATCAGGTGCCTAGGAGGAGTAAGCATCCCCTGTTGACTGGTCTCACCCAATGTGAGCCCATTGCCTTGATCAGGTAAACGGAGTAATCCGTAGTCAAATCAGGTATGTAACACATCAGACAACATTTCACCCAATGGCAGGCCATACTAGCAGACTAAATCGTTGTAACAACCATCGCATTTGCGAAATGCTAGCAGCCTTTAAACGTGACTGTTGAATTGAGTCCCATGCAATATTGATGGAGATTTGGGCCATGGTTTGATCTGAAAGCTTACATGGCTATAGACCAAACAGCATAAAAAAGAAACGTACTTGGCAATAAGGTGTTGAAATTATGCCTGGAGTACAAGAGTGTTCAAAGAATAGCAAGAGAAACATGTTTGAATAGTATGTAGCATTGCAAAAATAAGTTCAGTGCGACAACGGGACGACTAATGAAAGCCTTGAAAGGCATGGTCATTGTAAGTCGGTTATCTGTACACGGGGCAGTTTTAAATTACATATCAAATGTGTTTAATATCTTAGCAAGTTATACGAATGATCGAGTTCGATATTCTTCGCTACAGGTTCCTTCAACCTGCGTTCAACGCGTTAATTTCATTATAGGCTCATAAGTTCGCCATATGGAGAGGGCTAAAATAAGTACATATAGTGCCCACTGCCCGAACCAATTCATATTTTGTAATAAAATATTGCTTTATAAAAATGAGCCCGCCTAATTTTCTTTTGATTTACAACATATGTATGTATAAAGAAAGATCTTCTAAGTGGGTTTGCAAAGAGTAAATAAATCAAAGTCATTATTATCCTAGAAAATTTGATGACTTCAACATTTAGTACATTATCGTCCATAATTCAAAGGTTTGGCAAACATTTACTGATTTAGCGTGTTTTATATGGAATACCGATAACCCATCATGTCCGAGCCATGACATCAAGAACAGTCTACAAAACAATATAAATTTAATCGTGAACGTGTTGGTCCTTATAAGGAATGATGTCCAGTTTGGTGAGGAATAATAGGAAAAGGTCACTATATAATAGTACATCAGTGACGGATCCAGGATTTGTCAAAAAAAAAAGGGGGGGGGGTGTCCTTTAAAAAAAAAGTGTCCTGCTATACGTCGCTGGATATAGGTCTAGAATGAAGCACAAGTGGGGGTCCAGAGGGCAAAGCTCCCACAAGCTCTTGGGTTTAAGGGCTTTTAAAGTTATTATAGGGGTTAATCTAGCTATAATTCTATACCTAATGATAATTTTGGTCACCAAAAAAAAAAAGGGGGGGGGGGTCTGGGCCCCCTCTAAATCCGCCTATGTACATGTAACATATAAATGGAGCAAAATAAGACATCCTATTTTTTAAATATATATTGCAAGGCTAAGTAAAATTCTTCGCAGCATCTTTTTCATTATGAATTATTGTTGATCGTTGTTTATCAAGATGATGGTATAAAAATAAATTGGTGAAGTAACACTGTGTGAACGTAATCATAGTCCCATAAACATATATACAAAATCGAGTGTAGGGCAACACGGACCCCGACAAAAGCGAAGGCAGGATAAGGTGCATGGAGGAGTAAGCATCCTCTGATGACCGGTCACACCGCCGTGAGCCGTAGTCGAAATAAATGATAACGGGATTACCGTGGTCAATATAGTACGAAAATGACAGTCTAACAAAGGGTAAAAAAATCAGTCAACAATATTGTAATCGTTAAACGAGATTCGTTATAACCTTGCAACATCAACTTTTTTGTTAGTACATGTAGTTGGCCTCGCTTTAAAAAGTCCTCATCCGCATAGCATGCTTTTGCGTATCGAATCAACTGGGAGATATACACACCATAAGCAGGTGATGTATTACTACATAGAAAACCAAAGTCATCACGCTTATCATATAATGTAGTTGCCAGTCTGCCATTCGAGTCAATAAGTAAAATATCCAAATATGAAGCAGATATGTCAGATTCTGTGGTGTCCTTTATATCGAGTTCGTCGGGATATATCAAATGTATATAATTGTGAAAATTATGATTGTTAATTGATAGCAATATTAATTTGATGAAATACCTTTTTAAAATCATAACCTGGGACAGATTATGTATAACACCTTGGTTTGATTGGCAAACCATAATAACTGATCTGGATTAATCATTGTTTTAGTAGTTTAAGTCCAAGAAAGATGGCCTTTTTAACACTTATATTCCAATACTCCGCTGTATGAATAGCATATAAATAGATGAAAATATAGGGCTACTAAACAGATAGGTCATATGATTATATCTCTTTCCGCAAATAATCAATTTTGTAGGATTTTCTTGGATATTCCAATTTTCTTGAAATTTACAATAAAACATACCAGTGACCACAAATGTGAGTTATGTCCATACTATGTCTCTATAAGATCTTTACTGATTGTAACTCACCTTTGCAATAGCCTTCTTGTCGGGCGTGAAGCGCGCGGTAGTGGTTCCGATGTACTCTGCCTTCACGCTCGCCATTACTGCTTCTGGTCACAGTTTTTTACGAATCTTATTTCCCCATTTTATCCCTAATGGTCACAGAATAAATATTGCACTAATGTACCTTCTTTTCGAACTATTTACCAGCATCTGCGAGCGATTTCCGGGTCAATATTTTCATATTCCAAAAACAAATATGAATTCATTCATTCTCTCCTACAAGATGGGGGTGCCTTGGCGCTGGGCGCATTCCTTTGATATGGGTATGTGGTGATTGCCGGGTATTGAAACATTGGATTAATATTAAATACTTTCAACCAGAGCGGTCTTTATTTCCAGATTATGTAAATATGGTTTTAATCTTACCTCTTCCATTGTTTCTTAATCCACTAGAAGGCCAGCCGACCTTTGACACCACTAACAATCAAAAACAATATTCATTTAACTCGATTGTACTTCTCATTTAGTCGTATGAACCTCCATTTTAATGAACACATTTGCTTTGCGGTGATACAAAGATTCATTTTTAAAACGGTTAAACTCCGAGTGGGGTTGAATATGGGGGGTTATTAGAGAACATTTCACAAATATGTATATAAGTGTGTACGTAGGAAAGAAAGAATAGAATAAATCAATTAATTAATTATTAGAAAATAATACTGGTTGCAATAAATATATATTATAGGTTTGTTTTCTTTGCTATATTTAAAATGAGATACGTCTGTAACTTAACTATTTTGAATACCCCTTTGGGAACCAAATTAATCTGAAATTGACTCGTATTTTAAATTAATTATTGTTTTGATGTGGAGCTAACAGATCTGCCGATGATTACAATGGGTTCGTTTAAATAGCGCCTTTGTGCATAAGAACAATCTTGTCTCTAGGTGCTCTATTGCTCAGGTCCGCACACTGCATTTTAAAGTCCTCAGAAAGAATTTTCAGTCTGTCGGAATCTCGTGGTGTACGTTTAAAAGTGGGCGTATAGGACCACAGATCATTGATCTATTTGTCTGATTATTGCAGACTTTTAAAGAAAATAAATAAATAAATTTGTCTCTTGTACGATTTAAAAAAGTATCCCGGCTTAGTCAAATTATTATCTACTCTTTCGCTTATTTCATGAACTATTCTCTAGAGAGCTTCCCAGTCAATGATTTTTGGGTCTCCAAAAGATAACTGGTCCTTTTGATGTATTCTTATTTTGTTATAAAGATACAAATATTTGTTGTTGTTATTGTTGTTGTTGTTGTTGTTTTGTCAAAAATAAAATGTAATTTTATGTTTTTATAAGTAGAATGTATACCGTACATCGTATGAAAAGTATCCTTCATCCCTACTTAATTTATTTCCCTCAAATGAGGATTATGCAATGAGAAATAAGACTTAGGCTATACAGAATACATCCTCACAACGTCAGGGGTCCTGAGTCCCACGAGTGGACTCAGGACCCCTGACGTTGTGAGGATGTACAGAATATTAAATCATGACAAACAAATGATAGAGCGAAAAACAAACTACATTTGAGAACTACATGTAAGTATGTTCGATAAGTTACTTTGTACCATGTTTTATTGCCATTTGTGAATGTGCATACTGCAGAGAAAGGAGGATTCAATATTTTTCCTTCAAGTTATGGTGGATCTAAGAGAGGTGGAGGCTTAATTGTGAGCACTTCTCCTACATGTTTTATAGGATAGTCTTGAAACTTTGTACAGTACTTCGTTGTCATTTTCAGATTAGCATATATACTGTAGTCGGAACAGGAGGATCCAATTAGTTTCTTTAAATTAATCGTGGATCTAATAGGTGTGGAGAATGCAATATAGCTGTGAACACATCTATTATATAGAGAGCATGGAGTGGGGGGGGGGGGGGGCGGGCACTTACAATTTATCGGGGGGTGGAGACACAGACATTTGTTTTTAATAGAAATAAATTATATTCATTAGTGACGAAGCACCAAATGATATGAGAAATGATCCATAAAGTTGCTATATACGGAAAAAATGAACTTGCATGAAACATCAAATGCTGATCAAAAATGGGGTTCATATTGATAATGTAATTGTAATTAGCTGATTAGAGGGGCATTGGACACGTTTCTGAGCTAAAAATGTTCAAATTTTAGTTTTCCCATTTTTAATGATTTACAATGCTCACACTTAGGGTATCTCTAATGGTCAGCAAAAATTTGAACGTCATTTGTTGAGTTACAGAGAGTCAGACTTACAATTCTCACAATGTAAACAAGGCTCGAGCTTGTTTTTGTTTTGCATAAAGATTGCTTCACAGAAATACCATGTTTAACGAACAATGAGATGTGAGAATCATTCTTAATTTTGATTTCACGTGATCACCTAGCGCCGATTCTCATTGGTTAAAACACCTTTTCACAATTGAGGTGATTTTTTCGATCAAACGTACTTGAACAACAAGTAAAGTCTAATGAACATTATTTTGCTGTTGTAATTAATAAATTAAATGATAAGAATATAAATCTTATATATTTTTTCGGGTGATATATGCAGTTATCACCGAGAGATTTTAGACGGTAAAACTTTTCATCAATGCGCTTGCGCGCATTGATGATTTTACCGTCTAAAATTCGGTGATATACTGCATCACCCGAAAAAATATAAAGATTCATTTCTTATTACTAGGAACTGTTTTATTGTGTTCAGAATGAACTTGTATTGAAAAAATCTGCTTTAAAAACGGACGTATATATAGCATCATTCAATGTAGGTAAACAAAACATGACTCAAGCTTTGTTTACAAATGTGATGAGTTGTAAAAGTGCTGTATCTCACTTGTACCTCAACAATGAGTTCAAATTTTTCCAGACCATTAGAAATCCTTTAAGTGAGCATTGTAAACTTAAAATGGAAATCTAAAATTTGAAACATTTTTAGTTCAGAAACGTGTACATGCCCCTTTAAATACGTTTTCAAAAACGTAATTTGATGTATTTTTATTTAATTATGCTTTTATTTACCAGTAATGAAAATATTTAAATACTTTTATAAAAAAAGTAAGATTTTTTAAAATAGGTTTACTTTCCAATATTCAAACTTAAAGTTTTATAAATGGTGGAATGAAAGCGCCAGACTGAATAATGACGGTTTTACCTGTTTTCATGAGGTTAGATGTGTCTCGTTTTTGTCTATACTCATTTAATTTAATTTCACGTGACTCACCTGGCGCCGATTCTTCATTAGGTTAAAACACCTTTTAAGATGAGGTGATTTTTCGATCCAGTCGACCTGAAAAAGAAGTAAAGTCTAAGTTAACGGACATTGTTTTGTTGTTTGTAATCATAAAATTAAATGATAAGAAATAAATCTTATATTTTTTTGGGTGATGTGCATGTTATTACCGAGATTTTAGACGGTAAAACTTTCATCAATTCATTTCTAAATCATCACTTGATGCAGCATTGGCCACAGTACTAGATCTGTAAGGTTTGTTCTGGTGTGAACTTTTGTCATACCTTTATAAAACAAAAGGCACAAGGTTCAAAAATACCCGAAGTAAGATTTCATTTCATTCAGATATTACATCAAAACTCAACATAAACTTAAAATTACTGGGAATTTTCATATCAATAATCATTTCATATTCACAAGTGGAATCTGGAAATTTACAGGAGGATTACATAAAAAAAAAGACTTGAGGGAGCATCAAAGAAGGTTTCGAGGTCAAGTATTTCAAGCGAGAATTTGAAAATAAGCTCCAGTAATTGAAATGCATTTAATTACATTTTTAAAGTAGTTGAGAACATGGCATATTTCTAGATTTCTGCCGTTCACAGCCAAGATTTCTGGACACGTCAAGACATGAATGCACAAAATAAGGGACATTTGTGAAGGGCTTTCAATTTTTTGGTAGTTTTCCATTGAATCAGGTGAAGACAAGTCATCTATTACAATAGTAAAGGTGGTTTATACACGAAATTATTTGCCTATATGTATTTATCGAGGGTTATAGCATTGAACAAACTTATAATTCACACATATGATCGGTAATTGCCCAACTGGAGCATTGGCCAGTTCTTAGGAACAATTTAAGAGATATAATCTCTTTCAATTTTGGGTTCCCTACGGGTGGTCCAAATTAGCTGGTGTATCGTTAAAATGCGTGATGTAACACGATGTAACTTAAAAATGATTGGAGGACCTCGTAGCTGCGTTACAGCGTGTTGAAGAGGGGGTGTACCCTGCAATAACTTCTCTTGTTAGTTTGCCTGCTTTGATTTAGAAACTAGATTTTATATCAAAACCAAGCTCTGGAGCGTTTATCGAAATTTATATCTGAAAGACATAATTCACCCATTATTATACAGTTGAGAATGATACGTATTTGTGCAACATAAAGCATGATAGAGTTGAAATCGTCCTGTTCATAAGTCAGCATTAAATTTTCTAATGTCTTATCGGCTTAATAAAAATATGAATATGAGACAAGCAACATGAGCTTCCGTGGTGTCTTTTATTCTACTTCACTATATGTCAAATTGTAATTATGGAATTCTTATCAACTGAAAAACGGTGGTCGATAATATCAAATATTCGAATTAAATTGTCACCGTAAATTCGATTTATTCTTGAATAATTTTGACTCGTAGAAATAAAAACGGTAGCTATATGGTAGCCCAAGTTCGGCCATCGTAATTCCGTACAGAAGTTAGTTGATAAATCAAACTACAGACGTATACTCATGAGAACTCCAGATTGCGTCCATTATTTTGATACTTGTGGCGTAGATGAGAGTGAGTTACAAAGCATTCTATTGAAAGACTGACACTGAGAAGATTTAGAATCGGTCCTGTCCCTTCATTTCACTTATTTTCTTCATTTTCTTGGAAAATATTCTTTGATTGTTAGTAGTGTAAATTGATGTAAGACTTGTGAGCATCTTCTGTATTCTAATGGGCGATTGGTGGTGGTACTAATACAAACTTCACAAATTCTAACATAAATCCTAATAAAGTACAACTAAGTGGCTTTTCGTCGTGTTCTTTCAGGTTGTTTCATAGAGTTAAACAAACACCATGTCTTCGTCTTGAACCGAAGAGCACGAGTGACCATTATAATGGAGCCACTTATATTTCCATTGGGGAAGTTTGACGGCTAGAAATTGTTAAGCCATAAGCAAGCGACAAAAATTGTAATGAATGATACCATGAAAAAAATATTTATTCGAGTTACTATCATGGTGTTAAACAAGAATTTAAGTGAAAAATAGCATTGAATCGACGGTGGATATCGTCTTCCCTGGTTTTCACACAGCCCTGTGATTTGACTATCAACCAAGAAAAAGCAACTGGCTGCATACAGATACATTTTGCTATTTCTTTCTGTTTTTCTTTTCTCCCTGATTCATGCACACGCTTTATTGTTTGGATAATTGTCAAAGTATTACCAATATGTTTTATCTTGATTGTGAGATAGGTCATAAATTGTAGTTTTCCTTTCTCATGTACATGCAACTTTCCCCCACGCATTCCCTCAACTTTCTCTTTACATGTAACGGTTACATTTAACACTTATCCAGACTGAGTTGAATGTGGAAACAATTAACAGACAATGACCGCGATCGTGATACAGTATCTTCTGAAGGAGGTTTGGACCCCCACATATTGTCGTGCCCACCCCCTCAACGACTTAATCGTTTTGCTGCCGATGAAAAACTGAATAATTATACCTAAAGTCTAAACACACTGTTTCAAAATTAGAAGTGAAATTCTCATTAGATTTATCTACCTTGCCAAATCAAAACAGCCTATTTTGCGAAATGCTTCTTCCAGTTGCTTAGGAAACTCGAATTATTGATACGTTCTTTTTAATGAGTTCAGTACTAGTGCTCTAGAGCTGTGTTGTATTTTACA
>CAJDSM010014588.1:0-41414 GCA_903981925.1 Ostrea lurida
TTTCCCCTGGCAAGTAGCAATTTCATTCACCCTTTTGTCCCAATAAGGGATCAATTTGATTCATTAGGGCAGTTAAGGAGGTCACTTCGTCTCATTGAGCTGAATGCAGTGTGCTCGGTAATGGTCTAATTTCTTTGGGTCTGATAGCCTCAGAGACCCAGACAAAAGGAAGTCCACTCCACACAGGGTCACCATGTTACTGCTAATAGTGCAGGAACTCCCATAAGCTGACTGGAGCAATCGGATGTTTAAACAGCCTCTTAATCAAGCAGTGGCTTTGTTAAGAGGCTTTGTCAATTCAGTTGTGAAAATTCAAGTAGTGTAGAGAAAGCTCGAATTAGGAAGGAAATCGTAGCATGAGAAAATTGGTTGCATTTGGAAAGGTTTTAAGAGATCTTGTAAGGAGCTGTAACACATGTTTGTATGTATGTCTAAATCTGTGTTATTTGATCCATGTACAACTGGGAAAGTTACAGTTGATGTCAGGTAAATATTTCAAAGGAAATTGTTTGAGTGAACTGGAAATTTCTCAGGAAGAGAACCAAAAACTTTGCTGTTCTGAGCAAACAAACACTGAGATATACATGTAAAACATTTGGATACAAAGTTCTTTTTTTTTTTTAAACTGAACCATGGAGAGCAAGACATGTGACAGTGTTCATGGTTGTGTCCACTATTTTTGGTTTGAGAAGCAGCCTGTAAGTCAGTAGTTCAGTACTTGAAGGTCCATGCCCACAAACCTGTCTCGTGCATCAGATGAGAAACAATAGGTCTTTGACCTTGGTCCATGTTCATGCGATGCTAGTTGTTTGTGTCAGGGTCCGTCTGTCAAGTCAGAGAAGATAATCATGATTTAGCAAGCTCTGCATGCAACTTTCCAGTTTACCGTCTGATTGATGGCTGTTTGTTGCTTAGCTATAATCTGCCTCCTCCTCCTTGCTTTCAGCTTCATCAAACATTAGTGTTTATAAAGCATTTTTTCATCACAGTAGTCAAATCACATGTCTAGTTCATGAGTGTAGAAATCTGTAGTTCTTGCCCTATGTGCATCTGGATGAAACAAGACTAAATGTCTAGTTCATGGAGACTCCTTTGCTAGCACCATAATTCATTCTCATGATGAGTATTCAACTTGCTTTAATCTGTGAAATACTTGGTACCTCTAACATATACACTATATGATCAGTGTGTGATGCTACACGTCTGCTCTTGTGATCTCCTCTTGCCTACAGATGGATCATAGACAGTAGAAAGTGTCAGCCATTTTCGCTAGTATCAGAGTCAGTGGCCACTGTAAGTCCTGGGACAGAGGATGGTCAGAGAAAGTTCTGTCACTTTACTGACAAGTGGGTTCTTTTTATGTGCCGGAGTGTGTGTAGCCCTACACGACCTCCGCGGGGGGAACTAAGAGCCGAGGGCATGATCAGTAACTTTATTAATGAGCATAATAGATGTACCTTGTGATAAATAATACAGGATAAGGTGACCTTACGTTGGCTTGGTAAGTGAGAAAACAGAGGATGGCTTATATGAGGCTCAGGTGATGAAGAGATACTTTGTTTCTGAATTCATATTCAGTGTAAAACAATACTACTTGTGAATTAATGACCTGTTTCTTAATTGTTAAGTTTTAGGTGTATTATGTCTGTAGAAAATCTTGCATCCCTGATTTCTGCTTGAAGTTCTGTTATACCAATCTAAGCCATTTTGTTTGGGAGTATCAGATCTTGTGTAAATTAATAAATTATTTCCTTGAACATACATGGATCACCATAAGGAAATTACATGTTATGAAATAGTGAACCCCAATCTTAAAGTTCATACATGGTCTAGCAGTTATGTTTGGTTATAAATTTAAATCCACTTAACTTCCCCAAGTTTAATCAAAAGAAGACTGGAATTTGTCCAATTTCTGTAGGTCTAATTTCTGTTACCCTTGTAGATTATACGTAGCAGTTCCAAGCCTTAATCTTCTGAATTTCTTCTGTAGATTTTGTTTTGCTTTTCATCAATACATTTGAACTCGATGACTGTTTACATCTATTTTTGGATATCTATATATATAAAATTGGAGGTATATCTACTTTCTTACCATGACTGGAAGGGTAAGATTGATCTTCATTACAATTTAGGATTCTTGTCATTAAACAATATTTGAAATTTGATGAACGTTTTTCAAATGATAGTTGCAAATGTGACAATCATTTTCAAAATCGCTGTACACACAAAGTTGTTATACTAAACTGAATCAATAGCAAGGATGGCAAAACAACTCTCTCTGGCATCAGCCCATTAAAAGCAAAACAATTTTTGAAGAATACTAAATGCAGATGAAATCTATTCATGCATGTGTTACACTTTCATCCACAATGAAATATTTATGATGCAACTTTTTGATGTTGGCGACAATGTAGTAAAAAAAAAAAAAAGAGGGCTACGAGATGTAATAAAGATTGTTTTAAACAAAGCCGCTCATACATAACAAGAGATCAATACGGAATGCGTAATGACATAAACAACTACATTATATTGGAAGACATGCTGATGGTCTCCCCTGAATATTGATTGGACAAGTTTCTTATCATGAATAATGCATCACAACAGGTGCTTTATTTGCAAGATGAACAAATCTTCGTTCAGGGGTAGGTCACGATTTCCTGACACCCGTTTTAATGCCCACTTACTCACTGGTTTTTATCTTTATTGCTGCAGATTGTGGGTTAAAGGAGATGAAATAACCAGAAAGTATATCATGCATTTTGTACAGTACTACCAAGTGCATACGCAAGTTGTTGGGATTATTGCTTTTGATGGGAGTTTGAATGTTCAATAAGCTGTTAATTGTGCTATCTTTTTATTTTAATATCACCACAAAACCATGTGTTACCATAACAACCCTTTCTCAGGTAGAANGATATCGCCACAAAACCATGTTACCATAACAACCCTTTCTCAGGTAGAAAATTGTTTTTATGTATCGAGTGGCATGATATTACAAGGAAAATTCAGGCCATACAACACGACATGTTAGTTTCCTTATTGTATTTAGTACTTGCCATTAATTTATTTCTCACTAATGAATACTGTTAGATTGACATTATCATTGAGGTTAATAATAATAGAGGTACTTTTATTGTTCTGACTAGATTGTGTACCTGTAAAGTACAAATCTAATTAAACTGTGTCCCTCTCAATCCAGAATTTTATGCACTTCTACTTTCATTTCATGTACTTAAGAAATAATTAAAAACAAGTCAGTGGGCGGAAAGTGGTTCGTTTTTTAACAGAAAAAATTACTTTCTCAGTTACACTGTGATGCAGATCGAGCTAGCTCTCACACTTTCTCACTGTAGTTCAGATGGGAGATCCTTAGCCATGGTATATCATTGGTCTACCGCTGTTTTAGTGGGGTCTTAAAACATTGTTCTATGTTTCTTCTTTTATTTTTTCTTCAGGTAAATTAAAGGTTTTTATGGACATCATCTGGTTCTGATCAAATTTCACATTAGCATAAGAAATAGGGAGACTTGCCTGTCAATTGTCTGGTCCCTGAACATCAAGGAAACATAGAAACGACACGATAATATCTATAACATTCAATTTCATGGTCCAACAGATTGTGACCCTGTTTTCGACATTGACATTACATAGCAGTTTCCTTTGTTTATTTTCGTTGGAACTCAGTGAAAGTTAACCTTGTCCAGATTGATTTTTCAATATCTCTGGCTTTTTATTGTGAAAGTGTCTACGTTACAGGGTTATAATGGATTTTGTGCATCCTTGGGTTTATGAAATAATCTGTTGTTTTTTTCTCCCCGCTCAAAATTACATGATTTCTTAATCTAGGGGATATTTTTTATTGATTCTTCACAACATGTTGGTGAGTGTTTATGATATGATCTTTCATATAATGATGTACATGTATCAGTGAATGGGCCTTCTGTAAAAGTAATTTGTGTAAATTCTGTTTTTCAGCTTGAAGAAGAAACAGGCATGCTGAAGGATCAGTTGTCCGAGGCCAAGAAAATGATCCAGTGTCTACAAGCAGAATTAGCCAAAACTAAAGCTCACAGCAATTACGCAGTGACTACTCTCCAGTGCCAACTAAAGAAAAGCCAAGAAATGCAGCGGGCCCAGAGGTGCCAGTCAGACAGACAAATGGGGGAGGTGCTAGCTCACATGCTCTTCCTAGAAGGGCAGTTAAAGAAAGACAAAACTCACATCAAACATATCTTAAGACAAAAAGATGACATCATTCAAAAACAGCAATGTGACATTGAGGATTTAAAGAATACAAACCAAAGATTGATTGAGGCGGTAAGGGAGCATTATGCGAGGAAAGGCAAAAATGGACTGTCCAAGGATCATTGTGAAAGTATTCAAGGTGCTGAAGCAGAGGTACCTTGCAGTCCAAAAGTGAAAGAAAAAGTGAAAAACAGGGGTGCTTTTGGTTCAATGAAAGATATTTTGTGGAAACATCGAAGCAGTTTGGATCTCTCGGAGGCAGGCATGGAAATTCAAGGAAATCTCAAGAAAGACCGACAGTACAGCAGTCAGGAAAACCTGTTTTCTTTGGGTAGAAAGAACAAAGAGGCCAGAGAGAACAGAGACAAAAAGTGCAAAAGCATTGCCGGTTACCCCGATCATTCCCTGGACTATCTCATTCCCGAGGAATCCGAGCTGCGAGATATCTCGTTACACGGAAGTGATTCATCGTTGTCAAAGAGTCAGAGAAGTGGTCGAAACGTCAGTTGGGGGAGTGATAGTAGTGATGTGAATATTTCTCATGACAACAGTGGCCATCTCATGGTAACATCACCAAGTCAAATGATGTCGGCGGGTTCTATGCCCACGTTAACTAAAAATTCAAATTTGGATTTAGTGACAAAAGAGAGGCCACATTCTATTTCCAGCATAGAGAGCTTGTCTCGTGAGAACTGTTCCTCGATCCCTGGTACGCCAAAAATGGAAGAGAAAGTTCCCCACCAAGTGTCTCAGGAGTCCTCCAATCCATTCAAAAACCTCAAAACTATCTTGAAACGCAAAGGAAGTAAAATGAAAAACAAGAAACGAACTGTTTCTCTGTCTCAGAGTGCCAATCCCGAGTATGAGGAAGCTATGAAAAAACATTTCGAAAAGTATGAAATGTCATAAATTCATTTGGTGTGGGAACTTGTACAGCATCAACATACTTCATTGTTCTGCTCCTTAGACTTCAGAATTCTAGTCGTACTACTTGAAAAAAAAGTTTTGGAGTATTACTTGTGTACTATATAACTAAATTAAGCAATTTCAACATGCAATCTTTCCAATTTACCAAGCAGAGTTAAATTTTTCCACAACTAGACATGCATTGGTTATTATAATTAAAATATACACCTGAAATTATCAAGCATAAACATAATACTGCTTCTTTTTCAACTGACAGCAATTCAAGTATGCATAAACTTGTACATGTTTTTTTTTTTTTATATAGTTTAAATTATGTTTTCAAACCTTTGTATCAAAGCAAATCTTAAATTCCTTATTTCATTCTTTCTACTAGTACAATATACCCATATACATGTATGCAAATTATATAGGCAATTCTTTTCTGAATTCATACATTTTTACTATCCTAAAATGATGTACTAGTGCTACTGGGCATTTTGCTGTCTAATTGTTTGTTTCTTGTCACATCAGAAGTGTTCAGAATGATGTAGAAAATGTATACTTGAGTGACAATAATGCAGTGGTTTGTTCAAATTCAAATTTAAAAATAAAAAAAATTAAATATAGAGACCACAGTATGAAGTGTGTTCTTGACGTATACATAAACGTTTCAGACTATGTATGTTTATACATGTATATGCTTTGATGTTATTTTAATGTCAGTTAAGGGCTAGAAAGCACATTTAAACTCCTTCAGCCTGTTAATCCTGCCCCTGCACATTTAACAGTTTTTAATGAAGATATCACTCTCAATGACAATTTCAAAGCCATTTTAAACTTCTTAATATAATTGAATAAGTTTTTTTTTTGGTGAAATTTCTGTATTTCTTTTCAAAACAAATTGAATTGTTTCCATTTTGAAGTACGGTATGGTGAAACATTTCTTCAGTTTAATGTATGTATATATTTAAAAATTGAACTTTTCATAGAGGCTTAGAAGAGGAAAATTAATTTTTATTCTAATTTAAATTCCTGTCTATAAAGATCCAAATGTTTTCCTTGGTTACTAAATGAAATTACCTTAAACTTCCCTTCTACCCCCCCCCCCCCCCCATTTTGAAAAACTGTTCATTAATAATAAATACTGAGATGATGTATTTGAACAATATTCATTGGTGATAAATTAATGAGACCCACCATGTTAGAATAAACATACAGTGCACAATGAAATGAGTACATGCTATTTATAGACACCATATACATGTTACACATGGTATTTAGGTGAAGGCATTTTTTTGTACATAAGAAATGAATCTTATATTTTTTCGGGTGATGCAGGTATCACCGAATTTTAGACGGTAAAACTCATCAATGCACGAAGAGCATTGATGAAAAGTTTTACCGTCTAAAATTTCGGTGATAACCTGCATATCACCCGAAAAAATGTAAGATTTATTTCTTATCATTTAATTTTATATTACAACAACAAAATAATGTTCATTAGACTTTACTTGTTGTTCAGGTACGTTGATCGAAAAATCACCTCAATTCTTAAAAGGTGTTTTAACCAATGAGAATCGGCGCTAGGTGATCATGTGAAATAAAATTAAATGATAAGTTATTATCCTGACCTGAAACTAGATTAAGGTGCTAGAGTGTTCAACAGTTTTGTGGAAGAAGCAGATTTTCATTTTTCTACAATGGAGAACGTTAAAAGTTTGGATGATTGTTTTTGTGCTGTTGTTTTTTTCTCTTTTGTTTAAGCTTATTAGTGCCTAAACATTGTTTTGCTGTGAAATGTTTGTACAGTTATATGCATAATGAACTCATGCATACATAAACCAGATCTTCTCTCTTCAACAATTGTCTTTTGTTTTCCGTTTATTCATTAATTTGTGCTGCTTAATTCAAGTGTGATTCATAAAACTACTTGATATGCAGACTTTTAAAGTGGCTCAAAAAAACTTGTTGAAGTTCACTAATTTAATGGATTTTTATACCTTTGAAAGTGGAAATTTTGCAAATTTTTGTGGGATTTGAACCAAATGATCATAGGAGTTTTTTTTATGTATTTACCACTGACTTTGGGCATGAATTAAAGATGTATCTATGAGTCATATAGTAGAAGTACCAGTACTTCAGATACTGCTCAGCGATTCGTAAATATGTAAAATAGGGAGTTTTTCCTTTTCTTGAATATTCCCATGCATACACACTTAAAGTAATTGAGAAGTTTCAAGTACATGAGTTGTAACTCCCTTGATTATTTGCAACACTCCATTTTATATACGAGTACTGTTAAAGCATGCAGTAATGTGACATACATTTAATAGATATTGCAGTAAATTATATTCCAAAGATAGCACAATTTGACGTACATAAAGAAGTGCAACAGGTAGCATTTTAAAGTGTATTGCGGTTCTTCCAGTTAGGTAATTTGACATGCATTAGGTATTACAATTGCATGGTTATGCTCCAAAAGTAATGTCATTTGACATTCTTCCAGTTAGGTAATTTGACATGCATTAGGTATTACAATTGCATGGTTATGTTCCAAAAGTAATGTCATTTGACATATATTAGATATTGCAGTAGGTTGTGCTCATTAAATATATCCACAACTTCTGTCTTGGTGATAATGCTTGAGTTACACAAGATTATATAAGAAATGAATCTTATATTTTTTCGGGTGATGCAGGTATCACCGAATTTTAGTCGGTAAAACTCATCAATGCGCGAAGCGCATTGATGAAAAGTTTTACCGTCTAAAATCTCGGTGATAACCTGCATATCACCCGAAAAAATATAAGATTTATTTCTTATCATTTAATTTTATATTACAACAAAATAATGTTCATTAGACTTTACTTGTTGTTCAGGTACGTGATCGAAAAATCACCTCAATTCCTAAAAGGTGTTTTAACCAATGAGAATCGGTATTGAGTGATCTTCTTTAATAAAATTAAATGATATATTGAGACTTTATACCAGACCTGGTCAACTGAAGCACAAGGTGAAATCTTCATGTCAGATACTTGGCTTATAGCCTTTGAATTATTCAGAAGTAAATGTCTGAAATCTGTATGGTCATAATGAGGATCTACAATTTATAATTTGGCCCAGCGTGTTTCGTACATACTTCTTGGTTGCCATGGACATGTGATTATTGAGACATGGTCATCAAATTCATTTGTATGTATCATACAACTTGCTAGTATCATGCTTAAAGATGCTTATATGTAGAACTTTTCGCCTCTTTCAAAAGTGGCAACAATCGCTTTGCCTTGTGTGCAATTAAAAAAAATCAGACTTGTACCACATTAGTTAAATCTGTTTTACAAGGATTTTAGAATACAGACTTCTTGTCATCTCACCCTCCATGCATTTACAAAGTCTTCACATTTTTCTTGTTTTTATTAATGATTAAAGCATTACATTAACTCTGGAGCAGGAAAATTCTTTAAATTTTTCAATGTGCTTTTGGAAATACAAAAATCACAAGTAGGTTCTTGCTTGTCAAAATTGTACAGCATCGCAGTAAGTTAGTAAAGAGTGAACAGCAATTTCTTAAGAGAACTAATGGTAAATACAAAACATAGCGATCGTTAGGAATTTGACTTGTGCATACTATTCCCTTTCTTTTGCGTTGCATTGCTTTCCATTAACTTGAGAGAAATTTCACTGCTTCCTCAACATTATCGGATAATTTTCAAAAATATAATAGTTTAAAATAATACCGTTTTGTAAAAAGAGATCCAAAAATGGTATGACATGAAACTATTTCTATCGTTCATGAAAACCAGTCAATCATTTTTGAAATATGTGGTAATACATGTATATCTGTGAAATAATAAACTGGCCTCTGCATTGCAAGTTGCTCCCTGCAGATATCAATAGAACTAGAGTCCCTCACATTGCCAACTTCCCATATATAAGGTCATCACCACTTACTACATTGTATGCCAACTTCCCATATAAAGGTCATCACCATAACTACATGTATGCCAACTTCCATATATAAGGTCATCACCACTACTACATTATATATATAAAAGTTTTGAGGAAGCCTTCAGTATATTACACATCATGAACAGTGTCACTTACTGGGATGAATATGGTAATCTGGATGTCTGCAGGGCAATACAATTAACTCGCCATTCTTTCAGATAGTGCAAATTATGATACCAATCTGGTATATATAGTATATACTCCTGATATTTTTGATATCATGTACAGTAGTTATGAACTTTTCTACAGATTTATAAAATCTAGAGTTTTCTACATCTATACATGTAGTCATGTATTAAGAATTTCAATTGAACACTTTTTCTAGTCATTTAGATTTACTGATATAGATTCTTTATACACGGATTTTGACTATGAATTACTCCGTTTCTTGATCAAGACAAAGAACTTGCGGTGGGTGTGACTGGTTGACAAGGGATGCTTACTCCTCCTAGGCACCTTATAATAATAATAATTATAATGATTGGTTTTATATAGCGCCTTATCNTCTGGGTTTGCCCAACTCTTGATTTTTGCTTTATCTAACCTTGCGAATTTTCAAAATACTCAGGAGTTGACAATTTTCACTTTCAAGCCTATTAAAATATTAAAGTTCAATGTAATTACACATGTATGAGTAAACATAATTTTCACAGTAGTTTGTACATTTTGAAGTTACAAGGTACAAAGTAATAATCTTCAAACTATGCTAATTAAGAACTTTATGAATCCACATGCCCTGTTTTCTCAGAAATGACCTCCTTTGTAAAAATGGTTTATAGCTAATAAAAGGATATACATGTGCCTCTAAATTGGAGGCAAGTGCTAATTTGTTTTAACTAGAAATTAACAGTGCCATTTTATGTATATAATATGAATATAGTTCACTATCACCACAGCAGTTTGAATATAATCTAGAAAGATTTGCATTGCTGCAAGCAAGCATTATACTGCTAGAAGAAATTTCCCATTGTTGATGTTCATGCTAAAAATATATACAGGTATATATTTAGTGCAATTAAGGCACATCATATCTTCTACATGCGATCTGATGATTCCCTTCCCACCCCTTCTTTTTTAACTATAGTACCGTGGGTAAATCAAATGATATAAAATATATATAAAAGGAATATTTTCCCAAAACAGTATAAATTTTCATAAAGGTTGTAGAATATGGAAACAAAAAATGTCCATCTTTGTATTAGTTTACTGTAGGGTCTCAAATAACCACATACAAATGTTCAGAACAATATTGTTCTCTCTATATATTAACTGCTTGATGCACACTCTCCATTTGTATTATTTATTGAACCACAATATGTGTGACCCCATCAAAGTTTTTACAGCCATTTTACTTTTTTCAATGTTTCAAGTTAACATTTTCAACTTTCTTTTTGAAGTTAAAAACACATAAAATATTTTGACACATGAGAGTCATTACTTGTTATGAAAGATTGATATATATGCTATAAACAAACATTGTTGAATTGTTCTCTGTGTTAACTTCTAAACGTTCGTCAGGAACGGGCTTCGGTGATCTTGACACTTGTTATGCCAAATTTGCTGTCTGACAGGTTCAAGGGGGACAAAACAGCTTTCATAAATTAAACATTTTGTAACTAGAGTCAGGAAAAGAAGTCTCACTTAAGAGCAAAATACGTAGTGTCAAAAACGATTAAGAAGAAACTTATCTCTGACCAGTTTTTCCCTTAACAAAATTCCTTAATTTATCGACACATTTCCTTGGCAACCTTTTAATTTCATTCATTATCAAAATAAATGTATTTGCTTTTGATTGGTTGTTGTGTAAGCCAAAGTAATTAATTTTCCCTAGGTAAATTACCGTGCACACGGCGTGGCACACACCTGCATTTGTCAATGCTATCACACTGTACGTTTTAATTGCACAAACCTGAACTCCGGCTAACAAGAGGTGTGGTGATATTACAACCAATTCACTGCTTCTTTGAAAACATTAATTAACCTCAACCTTTTTCTCAAATCGGCAAGACCACAAATTATGCGCATCATATACAAGGGACACTAGTTTTAGCATAAAACAGGTGTTTTTTTTCCCCACTTTGCTCCAAATTTCCTCCCACAAGTTTGATTTTTTTTCTTCGGGGGCTTTGCGCGAGGGGCGGGACTGGAACCAAAGGGAAACGATTAATTTTCTCATTAATCCAGGGGATAATTAATCTAAGAATATCATCACTCATGCTTAATCTATTCATGTAAATCAGTTGTGATTGATAGTCAAGGAAAGACAATTTGTTATTTTTTGGAAGCACAAATAAGACACATTCAAACGTACATGTATAATCTTAACGGGAAATTATAAGGATAGCTAGACAACGTACTTTTGTATGTCTGTTTACATTTGTCAAACTTTTGAAAGAAACTACATCCACATAGGATATACATTTATGTGGTCATGTTTATTAAATGGTGAACTGGCAGATAAGAAACAGTTCACCTGTACATCGATTGTTGTAGGAACCACACACTAACCTGAACAAGGCGGTTCAAGATGGTCATAAAAGCCAATATTCATTTTTTTTTGTTTAATACTAGACCAGTTTTTATTAAACTAATCAATGACACACTCTAGGAACAAGATATATCTGAAATGCTGCATATTTGAACTCTTAATTTTTTTTTTTACATCCTCTCAAGTATCATTGCAAAATTTTCGAAGGCAATCCCTGTGACCTTGTAACAATCAAACTGACATTGTGGATTATGATGCATCTGCCGTTAGTATGCAATTATTATGTTCTGTATTCTAATATCCCTTAACTATAAAACTTCCCATCTGTGTACTTTAAAATATGCAGAACACCGTGTTGTTGTTGGAGAGGGTCTACACATTTATACATTATTATTTTGAATCTGCTGTCTAATTTTACTCTTTATAGGGATAAAATATTGTTTAAATATAATGATTTATATTCGTAAATAAATCCACACTGCTGATCCTTGACCTTTTGTATTATTTATCACATTGCCTCGCCGCTAGTCACATGCAAATCTTTGGGTCCAGCACGATACTCAAATGATCATCCCTTACACATTGTTAAGTACACATTGTTTAAGTACAAACCACCATGATTCTTGCAATTGCAAAATAATTTGTTTTGCTAATCCTTGGATCTTTTATCTTGAATTTATAATCAGGACACGCACTCTGCACATATTTAAATCAAGCTCTGTCAAGCACCGGATTCTATTGCCCCCCCATAAGGTGGAATGAACAGACATTATGATCCCTACACCTCCTCAAACTTTGTTTGATTGCTTTATTATCTATCATATCTGACCACTTATTTAAAGGGGTATAATAAATGTATAACATAAAAGAAAAACTCTTATCTATTTTGATACATATATTAGCAATAAACTGAATCTCTACACATTCTGAACAAATGAAGTCAATTTTTCTATGATTCAATAGAATTTACATTCTAAGGTTGGGCCTGTCAAAATAGCTAGCAATAATGTGACTGAAGTATTTGTTTACCAAAACACCCCACAACCACATTCACGATGCCACAACAATACACTTGAAGACTGTCAATTCTCATTGATTTAACCATAACAAGTTGTCCCAGCTGATCACATGACTGTCCTTGCTGACCTACAGAGGGGCTGGAGTAGGCACGCCTCATCAGCGGGGAGTCCCAGCTGCATCACATGACTACATGAGGGGCTGTGAGTAGACGTCTCTGAGTAGACGTCTCATCCAGCGGGGAATCCGCTGCTCTTGTGGGGTTGCTGGACTCGGCTGGTATGCATTGATTTTCTCGGTGAGTTGATGGTAAGTTGTGTGCACACAGTCACTGTGCTGTAAATAAAAAACAAACGTCCAGAGTAAGCACAGTCAAGATAAACAAAGTACTATTTGAATGGTACAGGAAAAAGACTTGATATAAAAGTTCCAGTTTACCTCACTGTTTGGCTGAGTGCTGTCCAGTACGGCTTGCAGACGGCATGAAGGTACCTTGGGATGTATATACCACAGCAGACGAAGAAGATGGCGTAAAACATTCTCTCTCGATATGCCAGGCTACACATAAAGTATCAACAAAGTATTAAAATCCACATCAAGTATCAAAATGTACATTATTCTTTAAGTAGTTTGTCACATTAAAAATTGTCATAAAATGAATAGGGTTTAAACCATTTAGTTATAAAGATATAAATACATGTATTGAATTGTCAAAAAATAAAAATTATTGCCCCTTTTATTTAGGATAATATTTGATTCAGTCAAACTATTTTCAATTCTCTATATGCTTTGCTATTAACTTTAGTCTTACATATATATTATTTAATTTTCCAAAATTTCACATCTAAATCGTGTTATGATATCACAATGCTTTGACATACAAACCATTTTATTGAGAAATAACTTATTTTCTATAATTAATTATACACATTAAACAAATAGATATTACCATAAATGCTGTGATAAGTTATGATTTTAACCGTAACTATCATATTAATTTACCAGAAGAAAGTCATCAAAGACAACACTGCAGAAATCATCATGGGAAAATTCCTCAGACATGGCGATGAGAAATGAAATGAGAGAGTGAAGGAATGTGTCTTCATAAGCTCGTTCATTTTCACAGTGAACAAGAACAGGAATAATGTTACAGGCCGCTATTCTGTCCTTCATCCTGGTCACCTGTTGATAGAAGTCTTGCTTTAACTGAATAGCCAGTGATTAAGTCAAGGGAAGGAACTCTTCCAAAAATTGCCCCCCCCCCCCCCAAAAAAAAGAAAAACACCCAACTTAACATAAATCAGAATTTTACAATAAAATGCATTTCAACTCTATAGTATTTGCAATCATCAATAAATTCTATGAAAATGTTATTTGTAATGTAGGAAATCACTGTAAAACTAGTGTGCATATTCCTGAAGAAAAACACATTGGAAACCCTGTTGAATAATATTTCACCTGAAGAGAGTAGTAGAGAGTGGTGAAGCTGGCTATTGGGTTCTCTTTGACAAATGTCAGGAACAGGTCTGAAGGAGGAGTGGCACTCAGGGGTGGCTCATCGGGAAGCTTGGCCGACAGCACTCGGGTGTGGTCCTCCACCATCAGTGAGGAAATCATGGGTAAAAATTTGGTGAACAAAGATGATTCCTGTGACATGAAATTCAAAATGTTCATTTTTAATTATGAAATACAGATGCCATCAGAATTTTAATAACATTCTATGGGTACATGTAGGACTGGATTAATATTCTAATAACTGATATTTCAAAGATTGAATTGTATATTGCTTTTCTCCCATTTGAATCCTGTCTGAAGCTTAAACTTGCTAATTTTTTAATGGGCTGTCATATTTCAAACCTGCACTCCTTGTGTCAAAAACTTTGGTGTCGAGAGAACAGTTTTGACTTTTGAAGCTTTTAAATGTTATGTCATATCTCAAACATGCATTCTTTGTGACAAAACCTATTTCTTGATACCAAAAATTTTGAAATTTGTGAACTTAAAATTTGAATTTTGACCTAATTTTGAAATATTAACCTAGGCAATATCTCCTAAAGTTTAGGTAGACTATATTAGGTAACGTTTTCAAATTTGTATAAAGATTCCTAATCCTATGATAAGACTTTTCATATATTTTTTTGTTGCCACTGGGGACACAACGCACCTTATTAAATTTGTAATTCCATTATTGACAGAGAGAGCTTAGCAAGCAATGCTATATATATATGACACCTTTTATGCACTTATGAATGACTTAGTTTGTGAACAACACATTTGTGTGAAAGTACCGCAGATGGTTAGAAACAACATGTGAACCATAATCATCAGTTACCATAATTTAACTATAACTAAGTTGAAATTGTGTGCTTAGTTCATCAATATAAACACTAACAAATCACACTGCAATACAGGGTTCTCAAGAATCTGATTCCTAATGGAGATTTGTTGCATGTAGATTGCAAGAATTTTTTTTTAAAATTAGTATGCTCCCTCTTCCTTGGATTCCAGCAAAACTTGATATGAATTAAAAAAAAAAAAAAGAAGACCATCTTTAAGTACACTTTATTCGAATAACTGTGTTATCTCAATAACTCCTCTTTGTGTTATTTGAATAACTCCTCTTTGTGCTATTTGAATACCTTCTCTCTGTGGTTCTGATGAATTAGGAACCACACCTTCACACATTAGTGAATCTATACCATGAGAGAGGTAGCTAGGCAGTTTAGTGTATGCTTGTGTGTTTAAGACTCTTTTGCCAGTCACTCAATTTACCGATGACTTCAGGTAAAACCCAACATGTAATATTATTGCTAATTTGATATTAAAAAAAGAATATTTTTAGTACCCCTAATCCACAGAGCATTTCCAATACAGTGATTAATTATTAATAGTAAAAATTTCAAACCAGATCTCACTTAAGCTTACATATATGGGAGATCCTAAAAATACAACTGATTATGCAAAACTTATTTCCTTACTAGTTTAGGCTCCCTGAAGAGCTGGCTGTCAATCATGTCCCAAGAGCCCACGCCAAGACCCATCATCCTTACTAGCAGAACAATCTCATTACTCTCCTGTTTAATATAAATAACTACTCAATAATGCTCAAACTCAAATAATGCAATTTGTGCATTGTCAAATGAAATATTGCTGCAATATGTTTCAATACTTCCTGTACAGGACCTGTACACAAATTTCTTATTTCTACCAATGCAAAAAGTATGCAAGATAATATTGACTTTTGCTGTAGAAACACATAAGATAATCAGACAAATCATTCTGAATTCATTGTGAAATTAGATTATAGAAAATGCACAAACCCTGGGTAAGAATTCACTATTTATACAATGCTGTAGATTCCTCATCATTGAGAGACCAACTGTGTTCATTGAGAATGGGTCACAAAGCACCATGGATAAATCACTGCCAAAACATTTTTAAAATGTAAATAAATACTGAGTGAATAAAATAAATCAAATGAATTTAATCATTAAAGGGACTGACCCACGATTTTTCTCCAAAATTTTGTTTTTCCACTTTTTATGATCAAAGTATCTTGTCTGATGTGTATAATGTTCATATTTGTGACCGTGCAGCATCAAAATGCATTAAATCACGAAATTAGCGATTCATATTTTGTTTGTAAATATAAACACTGGTTACAACGTTACATTTGGGGTGGCAGTCCGTGTGCGGAAACCGGACGATGACTCTGCAAATTATAATTTCCTGGCTAAAACGTGAATATGTATGAAAATGTTCATGTTTACCTCTACTTGTTGGTATTTTTCCTGCTGCGGAACCACCACGCAATGTCTGCGCATAACCGCCACCCAAATGTAGCGTTGTATCCATTGATAAAAAGACTCGAGTCTTTGTTTACATAACAAAGAGTTACAACTGAAATATCTCTCTAATTCCTTGCATTCAAAAGGTCCCAAATCTTAATGTAGACTTTAAATGAGTTATGTCTTCAATATTTAACATCAAAAATGAAAAAAGCTATTGATCAACAATCGTGGTCAATCCTTTAAAGTTATACTTAAATGGAAAACTACTGTATTAAATGGATCATGACCTTTGACATTGCACTTAATTTCATTCACATAGATTTTTAAAAAAAAAGTCAATTCACACACGAAAGTATTGTAATTTTGTTATTAGATACCCAAGAACAAATTCTTGTCCTCTTCTTATTCCGTCCAAAAAGCCAAGTAGCTCCCTGGATCTCTTGCTATCAATGAATTTGTCTCTGATGCATGCATCAACACACCATGTAAATTTATGACAAGGGTCAATGGAACAGATATCATTAACCTCCTGGTCATGAAGAGCCATCAGAAGTTCTGCTCTTAATGTACAATAATGCATATTTCTAGTCCTGAGAAAAAGTGTTCTCAAAAACTGCAAAACCATGTCATACAATTTAACATTTTTGCCGACCATGTCAGCAAGTCGTTGCACCACTTCACTCTGTCTCCTTACTTTTGGCGATGCTAAGAAAAAAGTCTGAGCGCTATTTTCATGTGAGAAAAGAGAATTTTCTTTTTCTTTAATGTACTGGGACAACAAAGGCGAAACCTCGTCTCCAAATAATGCTTGATTGTCTGACCAAATCTGTCTTTTCACTTCTGTAGCTGCTTCTGCATAGAGCTCTTTATCATCTAATATCTTTTCTAAGTACTCATCCTTAATTTGGGGGAGATGTTTTAGGATGGCCATTACCACTGGTCTGAGACTTTTAACTTTAATCACTGGGAAGCTTTTCTCCAGGAGGCTCTCCAACTTTGTGTACCTCTTCTCATCCTCCCCTGCTGCTACGTCAGAAATCTGTTGTACCAGTCTTTCTCTCAACTCCTCCAATACGGAAGAATGAAAATCAATGCGCTTAATGTCGTGCAGGTCTACGAAAGGCAATGCAGGTCTTAATGATGGCAACAAAATTCCATTGTCAGTTTGAAACTCTTCTATAGCAGCCAAAGGATCAGCACAGTTTGTTAACGATTCACGGAGAAATTCTCCCCCAGGAATACCAAGTTCTTCTAACCCAGCCATTTTAACCGTCCTACACGTTCCAATAACTTTCTGTGATTCTCATCTTTTCAAAACATAGTCATTTTCAAAAACGGAAGTTGATATTAAATTAACTCCTATCACAAGAGAGTTTTGAAAAAAAAATTCAAGGGACGCTACTGTTGATGAAGCCACCAACTTGGAAAGAGAAGAAAGCGTTGAAGCTTGAATTTATGCAGATCCACCATTTGAAATATAACATTTTTGGGTAAATGTGGTTCAAGTTCTCTTCATCTACATTGATACACCGTATGGAATACATGTATTATACTACAGTATATAAAATTTACATTTTAAAATAATAGTAATACGTTGGATGTAAGCTTGTAATCTCTATAAATATCCATGGAACAATAACTAGATAATGTAGTAGAAGTTCTATTATAAGTGTTACGTAGCGTGAAATTGATAAACATTATATTCATGGGATATTTGTATCCACCAAAAAAGTCTGAACAAAGGGGAATAACTCTAAAATCCTTGCCACTACAAAGCTGTTGAGCTAAGTAGGAAAGGAAATGTGCTGTAACGCTGTAGAATCTAGGCATCGTCTTTTGCAGAGTAATTTCAAGATATACCAAAGACAATGTGACTACTGGCTCAATTTACCTTATTTGGATAGTTCATACTAAACACGTAGATTTTAGAGCATATTGCTCATCTCGACCTGTAACCATTTCCAAATTGATCTAGTACTTCACCTTAGCATGATAAGAACTGCATGATGAGCATGTATAATTATCATGCACATCATTAGAGAGTTTTAGCATGCTAGCTGCATCACATGAAGTCTGAGTCTCCCATATCTGCTTCGTACTTCAATATTTTATTGAACATAGACATTAATGGCAAACTAACAACTCGACTTTATGGTAAACAGGACAATTTCAGCTTCTCCATTAACTTCCCATATTTATGTAGCAACATTTCATCATCACCTGCATATGGTGTGTATGTGACTAATCACTATGTCTCTCAACTTTTTCGATAAATTATGTAAGAGCTTGTTCTGTACATGATCAGTTTTTGAATTGAGGCAGGCTACCTATAAATAAGCTGTTTTTTCAGGGGTTTCAACAGTCATGTTTAAAGGCAGCAACGATCTAGTTTACCAGTATGACCTGCCCATGCGTAAAATTGGAACAATTTCCAACTGACAGATGTTAGAGTTACATTAGTAATACCCATTGATTATCATTCCATGGTTGTTTTCACAACCTAGTTTGCCAGTATGACCTATCTTTGCATAAAATGCTGTCCGACATGTTTCATAGCAATATTCTTTATACGCTGATTTTGACTACGGATTACTCCCTTTACCTGATCAAGACAATGTGCTCATAGCGGTGTACAGGTCGACAGGGGATACTTACTCCTCCTAGGCACCTGATCCCAACTCTAATGTGTCCAGGGGTCCATGTTTGCCCACTCTTTTTAGCTCACCTGAGTCGTAAGGCTCAAGTGAGCTTTTCTTGATCAAAATTGTGCCGTTGTCGTCGTCGTCGTAAACTTTTCACATTTTCAACTTCTTCTCAAGAACCGCTGGGTCAAATTCAACCAAACTTGGTACACATCATCCTTGGGGTAAAGGCTTCAAGTTTATTCAAATGAGGACCTGGCCCTCGTCAAAGGGAAATAATCACGAAAATGCAAAAATAATGTGGTGTCCATTTAAAAATCTTCTTCTCAAGAACCACTGGGCCGAAAAGCTGAAATTATATGAAGCTTCCTGATATAGTGGAGATTCAAGTTGTTCAAATCATGACCCCCGGGGTACGATGGCCATCAATAGGGGATCAAAGCTTTTACATTGATTACTATAGATATATATTATCTTAAAAATCTTCTTCTCAAGAACCACTAGGCCAGGAAAGCTGAAATTATATGGAAGCTTCTCGATATAGAGAGATCAGTAGTTGTTCAAATGTATGACCCCCGGGGGTACGAGTGGGGCCACAATGAGGGATCAACTAAGTTGTTAATATATGATATATAGTAAGGTGGAAATCTTTAAAAATCTTCTTCTCAAGAACCACTGGCCAGGAAAGCTGAAATTATATGGAGCTTTCGCTGATATAGAGAGATTCAATTGTTCAAATCATTACCCCGGGGGTACGATGGGCACATAGGGGATCAAAGTTTTACATTGTATTATATAGGGAAATCTGTAAAAATCTTCTTCTCAAGGAACCACTTGCTAGGAAGGCCTGAAATTTATTATGAAGCTTCCTGATATAGAAGGAGATTCAAGTGGTGTCAATATATGACCCCCGGGGTACTATGGGGCCCCAATAGGGGATCAAAGTTTCTATTATAGTTATATAGGGAAATCTTTAAAATCTCTTTCTCTAGAACGACGACTCAGGAAGCTGAATTTATATGGAAGGCTTCCTGATAGAGAAGAGATTGAATTTGTTACAAATTATGACCCCGGGAGTACATGGGGCCACAATAGGGGATCAAAGTTTTACATGCAGATAATAGGGAAAATCTTTAAAATCTTCTTCTCAAGAACCACTGACCAGGAAAGCTGAAATTTATATGAAATCTTCCTGATGTATAGAGAGAATTCAAGTTTGTTCAAATCATGACCCTCGGGGGGTATGATAGCCCCAATAGGGATCAAAGTTATTTATATGCACGATATATAGAGAAATTCTTTAAAAATCTTTTCATTGAACAGAAGAGGTGGATATTTACCTGAAAGCTTCCTAATATGAGTAGATTTAAGTTGGTTCAGACAATGCCTCCACCCGACATAGGTTAGAAAATTTAGTTTACATGTACATTCTTAATCCCAAACACTCTCTTCTTAGTGAAGCAGCTGTGCTCAGGTGAGCGATGCCATGGCCTCTTGTTTTTTTTTGTATTTGTTGGACCTATACGGAATTGTATTAAACTTTTCGTTATCTTTGTCATTTCATTAAATAATGCATACCTTGAGATCTGTCTTAATGTTTACTAGAATTTACACACACACCCCTTCTCTTTATATAACTTCATCATGACATATGTTGAAATAAAAATTCAAAATCGTACAACTATGAATGGAAAGAAATTGTAAATTTGATGAATCTCCGAATTACAAAGTTGATGAAATAAAATATCTATTATATTTAGAGTTGGGTACCATATGAATCATATGGCCCTATCCTACTTCAAATACATACCTTGATCCTCTGCTGTTGACCAAACCTAATCCTGGAGGCCATGATTTGAATAAGACTTAAGACCCCGCCCTTTCTTTACCTTTTCTTGATTATATATTCCCTTTGAAGGGGCATTGAACGAATTTGATTATGATATATATATCATATTGATATAGTGATCAAAAGTTTTACATGCAGAATATATAGGAGAAAGATCTTTAAATATCTTAACTCATCTCAATGGCACCTTGGCCATAATTAGTCATATTGATATGGATTTATCTTCGGGTATTTCACAATTCAAGGATGATAGAGGTTACAGACTAAGGGTGGGGCCACAATAGGACATCAAAGTTTTATATGTGATTAATATACTTAAGACAATATTCCTTGGGAGTAAAGACTTTTAGAAATCACAACAGCAGGTGATTGATGTGGCCAATGGGTCTCTTGTTTTAAATGTACACTTACACCACCCGCTCATTTAGAAATATTTCTGTAGATTGAATGCATGTCTATGTAGATGAGGAAGGAAAAAAATATAGAATACATTATTGTTTACTAAAGTAGTTCAAAAATGTTTTCCCACAGACATTTTAACTTAAGTAAAGAATAAAAACAATTCAAAGTTGTGGATTGACACATACATATGTTAATATTGTGTTTCATCTTGATGTGGCGTAAGAATCTGAACAAGTTTGGCACGTTTTTTTTGTAATGAATATGAGAATGCATACTGTTTTATATACAATGTAATGAAGTTATCAATTCCATTGCTTGTAGTCAGTGGTTACTCACGCAGAATAATACTTAGAACGTTACGACAGAGTCTCTCTGAAGTGGTTCTTTATACATGTAAACTTATATTTCCCCATAGATATAGTATTTCTGTACATCAGACAAAAACATGCATGTTGTGTGGTTTCAGTTTCTTGTTTGACAAACATTACAACAGTCAGCAGTATTGATCCAAATGTATTTAAAATAAAAATAATAGCAAAGATCTGTAATGAAACCACGGTACAGAATAATCACATATTAAAAAAAACAACTTTAAAAACATCTGTGTATATATATTATTGGCTCCATGAGGCAACATCTCTACATTTAACTTACAATTGATGTAAGCACTTTATCCTTTGTATTCATACAGTACAATACATAGTCATTGTTTTAGCACATTTTTTTTATTTCAACAAAATGACTTCACTATAAAATGGCAGATATGGAGAGCATCCTTTCTGCTTTCTTTACAAAAGATTTGTATATTAATATGGGTGTATTTCTTGGGCATCTTGTGGCAGCACAAATGAGACTATTATACAGCATTATACATACATATGAAATATTGAATTCTTGTTGCTTATATAGTTTTGATAAGAAAAAAAAAGTTATTGGTGAAAAAAAAGTGGGAATTAGACTTACAGAGATTCTGTTTCTCATATGTCTGTTACATTGACAATTACATTCTTTATAACATCAAGCCATGAGGTAAAAAGAAAAGATGACATAAAAAGTATTGTTTTTATGTATGTCACTTGGTCTTCCATTTGCTCATTATATCCAGTATTATGTTATGGCGTTGTCCGTCCGGCGTCTGTCGTCCAACGTCCGTCCGGAATAGTTTGTCCGGGCCATAACTCCTGACCCTCTTTGTAGATTTGAACAATATTTCACAGAATTGTTGCCCTGGACACAAGGAAGTGTCATGACCTTGAGCCAAGGTTATTGGTCAGAGGTCAAGGTCACTATGCTCATAATGATTTAAACCTTGTCCGGGCCATAGCCTTTTACTGAGTGCATGGATTGGAATAATATTTCACAGAATTGTTGCCCTGAACACAAGGAAGTGTCATGTCACTGGTCAAGGTCACTACGCTCATAATGGTTTAAACCTTGCCATAACTTTTTACTTTTACTGAGTGCATGGATTAAAATAATATTTCACAGAATTGTTGCCCTGGACACAAGAAAGTGTCATGACCTTAATCCAAGGTGACTGGAAAAAGGTCAAGGTCACAAAATACATAGTGGTTTTAACCTTGTCCGGACCATAAGTTTTTATTGAGTGCATGGATTGGAATAATATTTCACAGAATTGTTGGTCTAGATCCAAGGGAGTGTCATGACTTTGAGCCAAGGTCACTGGTCAAAGGTCAAGGTCATAATGCTTATAGTGGTTTTAACATTGTCCGGGCCATAACTTTTCACTGAGTGCAGGGATTTGAATAATATTTCAGAGATTTGTTGCCCTGGGCAATGCCCTGAGTGTGTCGTGACCTTAAGACAAGGGCATTAGTCAGAGGTCAAGGTCACAATGCACATACTGGTTTCAACATTGTCCGTGGCATAACTTTTCACTGAGTTCACGGATTTGAAAAATATTTCGCAAAAAAGTTGTCATGGATCCAAGAAAGTGTCATGGCCTTGAGTCAGGGTCACTGGTCAAAGGTCAAGGTCACAATGCACAAATGCATTTTGTATTGTCTGGGCCTTAACATTTAATTGAGTGCATGAATATGGAATATTGTTTTATGGAATTGTTGCCCTTGACCTAAGGTTGTATCATGACCTTGAGCCAAGGTCACTGGTCAAAAGTCAAGGTCACAATGCACATAGTGGTTTTACTATTGTCCAGGCCATGGCGGGCATATAATGCTACGTTGGCATTGCTCTTGTTGTCTTTATAATGCTGTAGTAGTCCAAGTTACCAGAGTAGACACTGTGTCTCCCTGATTCTATGCCTGCTCTCCAGACATTTTTGATGCCAGACAAACGACCTTTATACACCTATTCTAACCATGTCCTCTTGGATCTCAGTGATCTGGGTGCAATGAATAATGGGAGAATACTTCACTGCACAGACTTCCTACTTGTTTGTCTTGTGTGCATCAATTTTAGATGATCGATCCTTTGATGTATTAGTGCTAGGCATGTCTGAGTATGTCCAAGGTTAAGGTCTCGGGCTTTGGATAACAGGAGAACATTTAACCTTACAGTACTTGGTTAAATGACACATGATCCCTTTTGCTGGGCCAATCCAAGGTCAATGTTTTATGTGTATAACAGATCTTATGCAAATTGTTATAACTAGAAAACACTTTTCCTCTTAGACTTTCTGTTTGATAGGCTGATACACATCAACATGCACATTGCATTCGAATTCTGTAAGTTTGTAAATATCTGTTATTTTGTGGCCAAACTTCATGATGCTATGCAGATGTATAGTAAAGAATATTTGATATCTTAGAGGTGATGTTCCCTTTAGTGTCCCATAATCTTATCAGTTATATGACTCAGTATAAGTTATACATTCTGAAGTTTCTGTATCAATTGTTTCAGCCCAAGTGCAAGATGTCTTGAAATTGATTCTTATGAGACAGATAAACATAAGTCTGCTTGAAAAGTTGTGGAGGTGTTACAAAAATTAATGATATTGTTATTATTTGGCCAGAAATTTCAAAATTGTTTTCTTGTGTGTTTTTATAAGAATAAAATATCAGTGGGGTATAATCACTCTGAGAGAGCTTGTGGACAGGATCAACTGTTAAAATGGCCTCTCCATAAAGAAGAAGAATTTGTCATAGGAAGACATTATACAAATGTTGATACAAGTAAGAGAGTCTCCAGGGAGATACTAACTACCGATATTGAAGTAGAAACATTTCACATGGACAAGCTCAATATGAAACTAAAGTACACAAAACTTGCATATCTTTTTTAAAAAATAAAATTCTTAGATGAAATAATAAATTAATTTATCATACAAATATTGTAAATTTTATAATATAGTAAATTCGTTAAATTCTCTGCATTGGGTTAAATGAAAATGAAGCTTTTGATATATAGTAAACATTACTCTTTGCTGATTTTGAACTACTGTTATGCTGAAAGAAAAAGATTGGTCCCCTGAATTTCAATATATCTGGAGTACTACAACAGAAATTAAATACTGATTAAAGAAAAAGTTGTGAATTCCCAATCTAGTTTCTATCTAGTGTGATGATAATATACTTGGTTTGAAAAAAATTGTGGATCCATATTTATGATATAGTCTTTTGAACTTGTTTATTGTGTCGCCTGCCGTGTTAGCGGAAGGCACTTGTAGGGATACATTGCGTCGTCGGCGTCACATAAAAGATTTTCTGGATCACCATTTTTCTTCAGGAAGCCACACAGGCCAGCTTCCTGATATTTTGCCAACAGAGCATCAGTATGGACAACTGTATCGTGTAACACAGTTTCGCGATCTGCTGCATGTCAACTTCCTGTTTGACGCAACTTAGAATATTTTCACAATGGTTAAATTTCTGTCACATTTTTTCTCAGGAACCACACAGGCCAGCTTCCTGATATTTGGCACAGAGCATCAGTATGGACAACTGTATCGGTGTACACAGTTTCCGATCTGCCGCATGTCAACTTCCTGTTGACGCAAGTTAGAATATTTTTCACATGGTTAATTGCTCTGTTCACATTTTCTCAGGAACACACACAGGCCAGCTTTCCTGATATTTGGCACAGAGCATCAGTATGGACAACTGTATCAATATAACGCAGTTTCCAATCTGCCACATGTTCCACTTCCTGTTTGACGCACTTTAATTTTTTTGAATAAACAAATTTGTCTTTATTTCAGATAGAAATCTCCACAAATGGCATCTGACAAAAACATTATAATAAATTATTACTTTTTTTGCCATGATGATTACTCTTAAATGATGAAAGTAATTTTTCTGCAAATTGAAATTAGTAAAGTAGGCAGGTTTCACTACACTCAATGTCTTACCTGGAAGACTTACCACTAAGATTTTAGTTATTTTCACCCTCATGTTCCTTAATTTAAAGTAGGAAAAATGTATTGATTTTCATTGAATATATTTTGATTTAATCAATAACCAACAAAATGTATATGTTGTCACGTTTTTAATGACGTCAGACATATAAAGAAAAGTACAGTCAATATTTCGAACTCGATGGGACTGAGAAAAAACTTCCAAGATATCCAATTTAAAGATTTGAGATGTTGAGGGTAAAATACCTTTTAAAAGTTTTTTGTTGGGACTTCCGAATCATTTCGACATAGCCATGGTATTCAAGATATCAGTGTTCGAGATACCAAATTTTGACTGTATATCGTGTCGACATCAGAAAAATGCACATTTTCATTAAGCAGCATAAAAATGCATAAAAACTGGTTAAAATGACAATATTTTGATTTCAACAGTCTCAAAAAACTGCTAACATTATACTATTAAATATTTAATATCTGGGAAATGACCAAAAAAAAAAAAGCCATACAGTGTAGGAGTTATTGCCCTTGACAATGTTTTAAAATAATTTTCTAGTATCAAATATTTTATCAATTTTGTTTTCTATACCCAGTGAATAAATTTTCTCCAAAGATTTACATGTATTTCTATTATGTACATAGTTTAAAACATTTGTAAGACGAGATTTTGCAAAAACCTATGACATCACAGCTAATGGGGGTGGTGCGGATCTGGCCAGCTATACATGTATTTGTATAAAGAGTAGCAAATAAAATGAACTCTTAAGGTGAACTCTCAAGGCTCGATGAGATTTCATCTGCATACTGAAAGATTTGATATTCTTTATCAATAATAACACCTCTGAAATCTTTATTTTGGTGTAATAAAAATGGACAGGATTTCAGCAGAAGAATGGATAAATATAGAGCACTGGGTTTGCTTGTTGACAGCCTTTTTAAATGTAAATTTGGTCTGATAAAAAACCTACTTTACAAAGCAGATGCTATAAAATTTGTATTTAGGATCCCAATGAATCCAATCAGTGAAGTTTCTTCCAAAACCAGAGAAATTCAGACTATACATGTAAGTACAGTGAAAAACCATGATATTGAATTAGGCCTTCTCACTGTCATCACCAAGAGGAGAGGATGTTTTAAGTACTTGTGCCCAATCCTCTAAAACAATAAAATATGTTCAAAACAAACCAAGAAACAGTGTTCATTGTTTTGACCTAAGTAAAAGATGCAAATCTAGTATAATTCTCATTAGTATGAAACCTGGCTGTCTAAATAATGAAGTCTAAAATAAAATGTATCCCATTGAGGAGGAAATTGGTTAGAAGTCGATAGAGTAATGGGAAGCCACTTTTTCAGAATTTGTAGGGTTTTTTTGGGGGGGGGGGTCTTTTTTTTTTTTTTTTGCCTTTTATTACTTAAGTATTTAAAAAATTATTTCAATTAAGTCTCTGTGAAATAGAAAGCTATTTCTTGGCGAAAATACAATTAACTGTTTGTGAAATATAGGTTTTCAAATGTTTTCAAAAATTTCTGAAAACTGTAATACCTTTTTTAGCTCACATGAACCGAAGGTTCAAGTTGAAGCTGATCTCTCGACTCGCCTTTTGTCCGTCGTCCCGTCCTCCGTCTGCTCTGTCCGTCTGTAACTTTTTCATATTTCGACTTCTTCAAGAACCCCTGGGCCAAATTCAAACCAAACTTGCGTACACATCATCCTTGGGTAAAGGGGCTTCAAGTTTGTTCAAATGAAGGACCAGGCTCCTTCAAAGGGGAGAATAATCACGAAAAATGCAAAAATAGGTGGTGTCATTTTAAAATCTTCTCAAAGAACCACTGGCCAGGGAAACTGAAATTTATATGGAAGCTTCCTGATATAGAGGAGATTCAAGTTTGTTCAAATCATGACCCCTGGCGGTACGATGGGGCCCACAATAGGATCAAAGTTTACATATGATTATATAGGGAAAATCTTTAAAAATCCTTTCTCTCAAAACCCACTGGGCAGGAAAGCTGAATTTACTATGGAAGCTTCCTGATATAGAGGAGAATTCAAAATTTGTTCAAATATGACCCTCGGGGGGTACGATGGGGCCACAATAGGGGATCAACAGTTTACATATGATATATATAGGGAAAACTTTAAAAATCTTCTTCTCAAGAACCACTGGGCCAGGAAAGCTGAGATTTATATGGAAGCTTCCTGATATACGAGGAGATTCAAATTTGTCAAATCATGCACCCTCGGGGGTACGATGGCGGCCACAATAGGGAATCAAAGGTTTACATTCATGATTATATAGGAAAATCTTTTAAAAATCTTCTTTCTCAAGAACCACTGCGACCAGGAAAGCTGAGATTTATATGGAAGCTTCGCTGATATAGAGGAGCATTCAAAAGTTTGTTCAAATCATGACCCTCGGGGGTACGATGGGTGCCAAATAGGGATTCAAATTTTAAATTATGATTTTACCATAGGGAAACTTTTTAAAAATCGTACTTTCAAGAACCACTGGCCAGGAAAGCCTGAGATTCTAATGAAGTCTTCCTGATATAGATGGAATATTCAAATTTGTTCATAATCATGACCCCGGCGTACTGATGGGTGCCACAATAGGGGAATCAAATTCACTGACATATGATTATATAGGAAGGAAATCTTAAAGAATCTTTCTTCTCAAGAACCACTGGAGCCAGGAAACGCTGAATTTATAATAAGCTCCTGTATAGAGGAGAATCAAGTTTGTTCATACAGTCTAGGACCCCCCCGGGGTTACGATGGGCCACACTAGGGATCAAAGTTTTACATATTGAAATTATATAGGGGAACAATCTTTAAAAAATCTGTCTCTTCAAGAACCACTGGACCAGGATAACTGGAGAACTTTCATATGGAATGCTTTCCTAGATTAGAGGAGATTCAAGTTTGTTCAAATCACTGCACCCCCGGGGTGTATCGATGGCCACATAGGGATCAAATTCTTACATATGATTATATGGGGGAAATCTTTTAAAACATTCTGTCTTCTAAGAACACTGTACCAAGGAAAGCTGAGATTCCAAATGGAGCTTCCTTTGATATAGATGGAGATTCAATGTTTGTTCAAATCATGACCCCCGAGGATGATATGGTGGCCACAATAGGGGATCAAATTTTACAATTTGAATATATATTAAAAATTGTCTTCTCAAGACCAAAAGGAAACAACATTTACCTCCAACAGCCTCCTGAATACTAGAGTGCAAGGCGCCAAGGTCACTCAGGTGAGCGATGTGGCCCATGGGCCTCTTGTTCTTTCTATTGTAACGTCTTGGTTTTTGTATGTTGAACTCTAAGCATTACGACTTTGCATGAAGAGCCTCTGATACAAAATGATGGTCCTTTCTTTTTTTATGCCCCCGCCATAAAATGGCTGGGGGCATATAGTGTTACCCTGTTCCGTCATTCCGTCATTTCTGTCATTCCGTCATCATTTGGTTTTCCGTTCATTATCTCTGCAACGGTTGCACACATTCAACTCAAATTTGGTATATTGATACGTCACAGGAATATGCAGGTCAAGTTTCGAAGTTGGTCTTGGTCTGATGATTTTTGACCAGAGTTTAGCCCTCTTCAACTTTAGCAAAAAATCAGAAATTTTTCGTTCCGTTCATTATCTCTGCAACGGTTGCACACATTCAGTTCAAATTTGGTTATATTGATACGTCACAGGAATATGCAGGTCAAGTTCGAAGTTGGTCATGGTTTTTGACAGAGTTAGTCCTCTTGAACTTGAAAAAAATCAGAAATTTTTTTTGTTCCGTTCATTATCTTTGCAACGGTTGCACACATTCAGTTCAAATATGATATATGGATATGCCACAGTTCATGCATTTGAAAAAACTTTCATTTTCACCCTTACGAATTTCCTTCATTAGACTTCACTGTAGGCGGGGGCATTCGTTGTCGCACGACACATCTAGTTTTGATACTGTAATATACACATGTCTTTGTGATACAACTTGTTTTATTTTGAGTGTAAGCTTTTATGTCTAGTTGGAAAGTCACTTGTGCTTAATTAAATCTGAGAAATATAAGGACTATAAATTAGTCAGCAAATTCATTAAGGGAGTATCAAGAGAGAAAGCTTTGTGGTTATTAAAGTAATACAAAGCTTTTTGTGGTGTTTCTGTTAGAAATTAAGCTAGGAAACCTCTTCTTCATGTATGTAGTTCTCAAAAGATAAAAAGAGTGTAGAAGATAATAATTTTAAAGCATTGTTATAGAACTTTCATGGTGTGTTTCGGCTGAACTGTAGGAGAAACTGTCCCACCTTGCTCTTATTTGAACAGTTAAACCCATTTGTCCACACCCGCTTCTGATAAAGTGAAATGTTAAAGTGATCCAAGTATTTCACTTTATCAGGAAGGTTACAGGTTGGGGCATCAAGTGCCTATAACATGATGTGTTTACATTTCCAGGGTTTTCACGTTTGATATCTCGACCAATTCAAATGATACCATTTCCTCATGAATGAAAACTGTGTATGGACCTTGATAATATTGTACTAATATTTAATTGCTTCAAATATTCTGACAGAAATGAAAGTAAAATGTAAATATAAGAAGTATTCATTTTCATATGCCTGTCTTTATTTTATGGCATTGTCTCGCTGGTGTTCGTCTGTCTGGGCCATGACTGTAGATTTGAACAATTATTCAATATTTCACAGAACTGTTGCCAGTGCATCCAAGGAAATGTCATGATCTTGAGTCAAGGTTATTGGTCTAAGGTCAAGGTCACAATGCACTTAATGGTTTTAACATTGTGTGGGCCATAACTTTTCACTGAGTGCTTGGGATTGGAATAATATTTCACAGAATTGTTGGCCTGGACCCAAGGAAGTGTCATGACTTTGAGCAAAGTTCCATGGTCACAATGCATGTAGCAGTTTTAGCATTGTCCGGGCCTTAACATTTAATTGAGTGCATGGATTGGAATTCTATTTCACAGAATTGTTGCCCTGGACCTACTCCAGGAGGTGTCATGACCTTGAGCCAAGATCATTGGTCAAAGGTCAAGGTCACAATGCACATAATGGTATTACCATTTTCTGGGCTATGACGGGCGTATAATGCTATGTTGGCATGCTCTTGTTTTTAAGATAGATTTGTGTCAGAACCATAACTTTGTTCATTGCCATAGGCGTATCATATTTCACACATAGGCATGTCACCATGAGACAATGTGATGCACACTCGTATTATCTGTCTGTCTTGATTAGACATTATCCTGTCCGTCTGTGCAGATTCATGTCAGGGCCATTACTTCTTTGTTCTTTGATGTAGGCACACCATATTTGGCAAATACACAGGCACTTGACGTTTCAAATATATTTGATTTTAAAAAATCTTCCTGTATACATATAATATTGTCAATATTATGTGTTTACGGAAAGATTTTTTAAAAAATCAAATATATTTAAAACGTCAATTAAGTGCCTGTGGCTGAATGGTGTATCACCATGAGACAATGTGCCACTTACTTTCTTGACCTCTATATGAACTTGACCCCAAGGCCAAAATCATAGTTTTTTTTAACACAGATTCATGTATGAGCAATTTCTTTGTTCTTTGAAATAGGTATACCATATTTGGCACATGGGTGTATAATCACGAGAAGATGTGTCACATATATTTATGACCTCTATTTGACCTTGACCTTTGACCTCAAGGTCAAAATAATAGGTTATTTAACATGGATTGGTGAACAGGCAATGACTCTCTTTTTTCAAGCTTCAGGGACTCGAGACAGCATAAAAATATGTGGGTGGCTGGGGTGGGGTTGTTTATTTTTTGTGAGTTTTGCTCATAGTATTTCTAGTTTTTACAAATATCACACTTATCCTGAAAGAATGAATTCAAAACTAAGTGAATTTTAAAAGTACTCATTACCTGACATAGCAGTAATTCACAGTTTCAGGTCAAAAAGGAGCAAAATTGTATTCAATGGATCTTAGTAAAAATTACATAGGCTGAAATACAATCAAGAGTCAAGTCTAATAAAAACAATGGACATTTCTTTTCAAACTTTATACCTGTAGCTTTAAAGAACCAGTCATGAGAAGAAACAGATTTGGAGGGTACTCTGCAAAGATTTGATGGACCAGACCAAGATTCAAACCCACTGATCCACCGATCCAACAGTGATCAAACCCTACTGAACACCGCATCATAAAACATAAAAACCAACTAATTTCAGGTAACTGCACTGCGTAAAATAATGGACTGTTTAGGTACCTTTATTGTGATTTTTTACAATTCAGTGTCCACAGACAGAGATCTGATCAAGATGCTTGAAACGTTGACAATATTTATTGGTAAAAATCCTATCCTTGTGTTGTGTTCATACTTGTATATAATTTTGTAGCAGTATCTAAGAACCCTCTATGTAGACCAAAAAGTTATGTAATATATTTCATACTGAAACTGACATTCTAACAGATGTTAGTAGTACAGTACTAGGCTAATGAATTGTTATGTAAGTTTAAGTAGCTTGGAAGTTTTTGCCATGATAAGTTTTAATTTTTTTTCTGTGAAATCTTTTTACTTAATGTGAATCTTTTATATGATACACATGTCTTGTAGAGATTCCTTTATGCTGGAGGGAATCTTTCCTTTCTTTCAGCAGCCGTTCATCCTTCAACATCATAAATATGTTGGCTATCTTGTATGATGCTGTTTTGGGCGTAGATTTTCGAAGATTTACTGAGGAAGAACACAGGATTGTAACAGTGGTTCTGTCATTCAACAATCTACACAGAAGAAATCGGTGGCGTCCTCAAATTTATAAAAAGTAAAAACATTTGTTTTGTCTCGGAATGCTGATTCCTATCAAGCGTGGACTCGGTCTTGCATGTTTCTCTTATATTGTTTGATATTGTCGTGATTGTTATGAGGGGTTTCATCGGATAAGAACGAGGAAACACATCAGATAAATTTTTAAGACAATGAACACAAAAAAGTAAAACCAAATTATAAAGGCAGTTGTTACTGCTTGGAAATGTATGGATTTTAAAAACTTCTTATTGTGGTTGTTTTCCAGGTTCTTTTTGGTTTTTTTTTTCTTTGATATTTCACAGAAATGGAAGATATTTGTCCTTTGTTTAGAAACTTTGGGTATATATATATTTTTTGGAACAGTAGTTATTCATTCCATCACACTTTCTCTAGAAAGGGGAAATGCATGCAGCTACTATCATTCATTTATACTGAACATGGTCGGATTACGGGGATATTCTGATATTGGAATGGCAAATAATTACATGTATGTATGAATTATTTAAATTCACATCCCCTTTATTTGAATTAACACACATATACCGTATGATACATGTCTTTAATTAACTATAGAAGTAGCTGTTACCTGCCCTAATTTTCGCTGTCAGCCACACTATTTAGGATGGGTTATGTTGAAATATAATGGGCCTACACAGGTGACATTTACACCTGTACCTGCATTTGTTCAGATGTAATATTTTACCTTTATATACTGAGAACTCGTCCCCATAATGCCACTCTCATTTATCACCGGGTAATGCGATGAGGGACAATTTACATTACCAGTAGGTTTATAACTGTTGACTGTCATGCCGATTTAATTTTATGAATGTAATATAATGACGTAATTGCATTAAAGGTCCCCCACATGTTGCATAATAGTATTTCAACAGGCTGTTCACATGGTGGTGATTGAGGACTGAACGATCCTATAGAGTTCGTATACAGACTCGAAACATGGAAAGGTAAGTCGTATTTCTGTATAAAGGTGATATTATAAGAATAGTAAAATTGAGACAAGTTTTTGATAAGATACCCCTGTGATAAACTGACAATGCCATCACCCTTTCCTCCCAATAAGTCCATGATTTAGAGGTATTGTCAATTTAACCTCAACCTCTTTATCAAGTGATCGGTCTTGTTTTTTGTTTTTTTTCAATAAAAATCTTGTAAGGTTTGACCTTTGGAGAATACAACACCCGATAATGGGGGTATTCTTGCCAGTAGCTGGACAACTGGTGATTTTCTCCTTCATTACTTAGGCATTCCTTTTGTGGACAGTGTGTGCATGGTATGTTTCTGAACTTGTTCTGTGAGCGAGACATTGATGGGATTAGCATGGATTAGAAAGGTACCATACTTTTGGCTAAGTCAACTTCCAGCACTTTTCGGTAAACATTTATCTTGGGGGAAAATAAACCGAGGAAGTCTGTTTTCATGGACCTTTAAGTTACAACATTTTGTTTGAATGGATATATAAGAAAAACCAGTGAATTGCTTGTTTGAAGTTTTTTTGAAGAGACCACTCTGTGTCAATGGAAACTATTTCTTCATGGAATTTGGACATCCTGATACATTAAGGCACCTTATCATGTTTACTTTCAATAATTTAACACCAATTCTATGAAAGTAGAAAATATTTACTTTTCCTGAGGCAGAGTTTTCTTGTCAGGGTTTTGAAATGTTAGATGTCAGATGTAAAAATATTATTTCACTCTGTCATTTGGGATATTTCCGTTTTGTTTTGCGGTTTAAAACCTAGATGGAACTTTTTGAAATGAAGTGAATTTATGAAGAGATTTTGAACATAAGCTTTCATCCTGCACCCGATGAAGTTTTTTCCAAAATGCTCTTTTGTGACTAAGTCAAGACGAAAGAACATGTATTCATGACCATACATTTAATGAAGAAAAATCCCATTTGAACGATACAAAAGATGAGTTGTTGAGTGCTGAAGTTTTGTCCCCACGTTTATGAGGTGTCAACAGAATGATTGCTCGCTGTTGCTCAGAAGAGAGGACATTCACTTGTTAAAATGATACCCCAGAAACCTGCCTTATTTACACCAAGTCTTTACACCATCCAAGAGACGCAGGCAAACCGACTATGTCAGGAACAATCCATCGACAGACTAGAAAAGCGGTAAAGTATTATCCTGAGAGCTATTATACCACTGTTTTGAAGATGCAAATTACAATCATTGGTTGAATATGGTAGATGTTTGTTAGTGCATTTTTGGCTATGCTACACAAATGTGACTTGATCCTAAATACTTATATATTGTTGATCAAGGCTTATAATGATCGCCAGTTCTTTACATTTCTTGACAGTAAAGTATGATGCTTTTGAAGCACATCCTTTGCCTGAAACACAGGCTCCCTTTAATTTCCCTGAAAGTTGTCTCCCTTTTATGACAGTCTACACTGAATACACATTTCTATAAATCAGACAGTAATGACTTTTATGTGTGGTCACTAGGGCATGGGTTTATCCTATGATGACCACAGATGTTGTCCCCAGTAGGTTTTTAATGACTCATCAGTCTGAAAGGTAGGAATTTCACAGCCCAAAAGAAATCCCAGCGGACCAGGTAGATTGGTTGTGTTTATTATGGGTGATCATTGTTATTGTCAGAGGTGAGGACACTTGTTGTGAGATAAAGGGAATTATTATTCAATTTAACAGAATTACAGCCCAGATATGTCAAAACCCAGCCAATCCATTGGATCTGATGTCTGGACTGTGGTTGTGTTATCAGAGAAATGCTAGTCTGTGCAGGGAGTCTGTGCTATTTAATGATCATTAGTCCGGTATTGGGACTGATAATTAAGAATTAGTTTTCTCAATGCAAATAGTGCAATGGTATGAATTTCTGCATCGGGGAGGGGAAAAAATTCTTCCATAGATTGCATTTGATAAGACAGTAAGTGAATTCTGTACAAGTATTGACTACAGGTAATTCAGATTTAATTAATTTGGTATAGGGACAAATTTGTATGATTGAATAGTAGTGTTTTAAGTAAAAAGGAACCTATATACATTTCATGATATAGTAGGAGTGAACCCTTATATACCCATGGCCTCCACTCAGTACGGTATATTCCAAAAAAAATGTGTAGTATTTTTAAAGTTAATAAAGACTTTATTCTTGATAGGTATAATTTATTTCCGCTTTCATCTCATCCTTTTTAGTGCACATGTATCACTAAATGTATAAACAGTGTAGCTATCACTTTGATGATCAGACATGTTTACTGGGAACAGACTGGTGACTTATTGCAGTGATTAAACACAGCGGATTACATAATGTAGCCTTACCATCAACTGAGAGCAAATAAACAGATTCTGCCTGTCACTGGGAAACTGCTGAAACAAGTTAACACAAACTTCAATTCATTAAAAAAATATATCTTGTGTTGGATACTATATAAACACTTTGAGGTGTCTGAAATGTAGATTCTTTAATCTTTATAGCTATGGCAGTTGTAGGAATGGCCAGTTTCAGACAAAGGCACACAAACTTTAGTGCAGTATTTTGTCCTACTGCTTATACAGGCTTGAAAGATGAATGTGTATGGACCAGGTTTTGAAGTGAAATTAACATCTTTAAATATTTTGTATGAATTACCCATTATATTATGCTATATGTTGTTGAAATCCTTAAATCAGTGACTGAAACATGATTCAAAGAAACAGGGCTGACGAGCTGACACTAGAAGTTTTGTTTAGTACTCTTAAGAAATCATAAAACCACAAGTATTTGTGAAGTGGCACTTTATCTGCTAATGAGTAGCATCTTTGAACTATTGAGGTTACACTGTAGGATCTCGCTGCAGTGGGATTTTCCATGTGATGTTTCATACTCCAATGAATGCCAGTCAGAGTTGAAAGTCATCAGACTCTACAATAATTAAATATTTAGGAAACTAAATTTACTCTTTTTATGTATATAGATGTTTGAAGAGGTTTGTCTGGCCAGAACAGCTGGCCTGGACACACTCAAACAGTTGTAAAATTCTGAAAGAAACCAGGTGTGACACAGAATGGGGGTTAAGGAGATTCCCTAGACGAAAAAGAAGAGTCTTTGGATTTTAATGCATTTTAAATTGTGTAACTTGAGTGAGATTTTGATAAGTATTTCTTGTGTTTGTCTTGAATTTCAAATGCATGCACAGCACATGCATTTTTGTAACTTTTGTTGGAAATTTCTTAACCATCAGTTTCAAGGGTCCATGGCCGTGATTGAAACAAAGGAAATCTATCTTAAGCCTTAATTACGTTACATTCGCCAAAAGCAGCACCCAATGGGAAAGGGTGTTCATTCATGTGTAGAGTCTTTCTTCTTTTTTATGTTTACCTCCAGAAATAAAACAAATATGGCTAGAGTCTTACAAAAGTTCTCTTCAAACAAATTTTTGGTGACCTGTTAAAAACAATTTAGACTGTGGGAAATATCTTGCAGTTGCAGTGCATGTGGTGCGATTTCTGTTCTTGGTATAACAGTACAGTAGTGTAGAACTTGTAGAGTATATCAGATGCAATATGCATATGTCTTTGGATTTTTAGCAACAATGAGCTGAATTTCTGTTTGATTTTTGATTTGTGGAGACATTTAATGTTCAGGACCCAGTTGCACTAAGGGTTAATTAGTTAAACAGTTAACTTTCCATGAACTCATACATTTATATAACGTTAACTAGACATTAACTGTCAGTTAAACTTAACTAACTTTCATGCAACTGAGTCCAGAATTTTTATTGGAGACTAATGCTCTAATTATTTCCCCATTCATGAAACAGTATCCAGGTTTCAATATTTATGCATTTTTTCTGGTTATAGTCATGACACAGAATGGCATGCAGTGTTTGCACAGAAGGGGGTGCCGCCACTATGATATAATGTGATATAATAAAGTTTATAATTTTCTTTGCTATCTTAATTCGGTCTTGTAAAATAACAATTCGCATTTTTCACCCTTGAGAAATTTTAAATTGGCTTCGTTTTTGCCTGCACTGTTAAGAGGAAGTATCCTTTCTTCTGCATAAGAGATACCGGAATACTTCCACATTTTATTAGAAATAAATGAAGCTAGGAAACTTTTTTGTTTATCATATAAACGGGGCTGGCTAATTTGTGGGTGTAGAAGATTGGCATATTTAATTTGATGATGAACACATGCACTCAACCCTTCAAAGTTTACATAAGCAACATCTCGACCTAAAAGGAGTAATCACCTTCATATGACTGCATAAAATGACTCCTGAATTTTCTGATTTTAGGGTTCATCCCAAAATGTGCAAGTAATTTGAATGAATTTTGTTTGATTTGAGATGGAGAGCAAAGATAAACTGAAAATGATTTTCAAAACGTTATGTAAATGGCAGTTTTATCTAGAACTCTTGTCATAAATTAACGATAGGGCATTATTTTTGAATTTTCATTCAATACACAGAGGGAACTGTATGTGATTGATGGCCCTGTGAAAAAAGCCTGAATTTGATAACTTCCCTCATTTCCTCTGATTTTGAGTAATAATTTGGTTCTTTACCAAATGAAAGAGACCAAAAGTGCATGGGAAAGGACATGATAGATCTTGTTTTTGCAATCTGTTATGCTGCATGATTGCTTGTGATTTACAAAACACAGATTTCAAAACATTTGAGTAGTGAACACGGATACAGAAGCTTTTTAGCAGAATTTTTTTCCCTCGAAGCTTGTTTCCGTGCATCTTCTCCTGTCATGACAACTGTAGGAGAAGTGTATTGCATTAGGTGTGAATTGACAGGGGATTTCAGGGAGGCAGGTCTGTAGTGAGCCGCAAAGATACTTGTCTTTCTTCATGCAGGAAATCGTGAAAGTTGCATAAAAGCTCTTTTATTTTTTCTCTCCTGGATAAGTGACAGAGCAATTACACACTTTTTATGCTTAAGAATTAGATTACTGACAGGATTTCTTCTTTAGAAACATCTGAAGATGGAGAGAATGCTTTTCTGGAGACTGCTGAAGGGATAAGATTTTTTTGACTTTGCCTAACATTATGTTAATATGAGCTGTCAGAGGAGTAGATATTCTTTTGTTTAATGGTGTGTAAAACTGTTCTCCATCGTAGATCAACAAAGGGAATATTTTGTATATTAAATCACTTGATGTTTGGATCCTATCTCTGATATGAACACCTTTCGAATATAAATCCGCTGCAATATAAAAACGGATCTAAAAGCTAAGTGGAAAGTAAACAGTCCATAACAATTTTGAAAAAATTCAAGGCGACCATAGCACTTGATCTAGGAGCTTTACAAAAATGCCAGAGATGGACAGTAATGGAAATTGTGAATTTAAGGAATTCAGGAAAGGACATTTGTCTGTGATGGTCCCGAGTCTGGACACTTTCACGTTTGACTGGGGAGGAGGGTATGGGTAAGGACTTTAGATTTATGTTGAATTTTGGCGAGAATTTTATTTTCTTCTTAAATAACAACCATTAAAAAGCATTACAGGGATATAATTGTGTTTTTTAAGAAATATGAGTACCAGGTAATACATTAAGAAGAGCCTGTGGCTTGACGTGCCTTGTTCATTTACAGGTATTTCTGTTATGAATATCTTTAAATATGTGTGTATGACATGAAAATCATGTGCTCAATTGGTTCAATATTTATTTTTATCTTCTATAGTTATGTGTTATTTTTATTTACGCAAACCAATGAACTGGTACTCGAGGTACAATTTTTTTTTTTTTTTTTTGCAATTCCCACAATAATTAAGAATCGGTCAGGGTTCAAAGTTCAGCATATATTGCTGCAGGTAAATAAAAACTATGATAGGGGCTGCATTTACCCTAAATCAGGAAAATGTTGTGAAAGTTGATAATATAAGAACAGCCTATTTATATATATTCTTTGAAAGCAATTTAGAAGAAAAACTCTCTGTGCACAAGTTTTTTCTTGATTCTCTTTCCAGTTTGATAACCCTAATGTCACCCCTGTTTGCATAATGTTCAATCATTACTTATCAAGTGGACTATCAAGTTTGTTGAATTATCTTATACATGGCTTCATGCCTCACAGATAGTTATGCTCCAGTTCAAAGAAAATGGTGCATTTTGCACTCAATGGGCTGGTTTCTGAAGAATAATTTCATTAGAATTTGATACCTAAATTTCAAGATATGGAATATGAATTTTGATTAGTTAATTGTGTTTTTAAGTAGTGCCTAATCGTGCATGGGGAAAATCTTGTCAAAGTTTTTATAGTGACTAAGAAAGTAATTGTGGAATATCTTGCTTTTTTCTAAATACTGTAAATCGATCGATCACTTTGATGAAATTTCACAAGAATTTATTTCCCATGATCCGCCTTAATTGTTGATCTTAGAAGCAAGACATCATTTTCGTAAATGTTCCATTTGTTTTCCTCTGTATACATACAAAATTATTCACAGAATCTCACAAAACTAGAATAAAGTTCTTGCAATTAAAAGTGATTTGAAGTCTGAATTTGAACAAGGGCTACAGCTATATTTGGTATTTAGAAGTTTGCATGGTCAAACCTAGAGACTAATGTTATCTTTAGATTGATCCAGTGTTAAAGCGCAGTGTGATAAAATCCAGTGAGAACAAAATGATGTCAAATTCAACCACAGCTCTTAAGTTTGACCTATAATCAGTAATGAGCATGGTATATATTTTAAAGTGTTCAATATCTCTATTGTAAATATACGTACCTTAGTTCAATTTGCTTACAGTGTTGAACATATTGTCTTTTAAGGGCATGAAATTTTCTAATTTAGGTAAAATTATTACCCTAATTTAAATGTTGTTAGACTGTGTTTCTCACTATAGAAATTATATAATGATAAATTCCTCAAGTATATATTTACAAATCTACAGTGATAATCTTATGTTAATTACAAATAAATTAAAAAATAATTACCTTATTTAGTTAAAAAAGATTGCAATTTTATTATCAAATCAAATAAGATATGTGCCTCAACTTTGCAGCAATATCACAACACTGATTTAACAACTAATGCATCTTTCATTTGTCTCCCTTTCTGCATACAATGTAGTGCCACAAAGCACACACTCAATAGACAGTTTTTGTAAGGAACTAAAAAGTTCAACAATTTCCAAACTTTTCAGCTACAGCTTCACATAGGTTCCATCAACCAATCCCGTGTATGCTTTTCATTGACCAATTCCTGTAATTTTCAACCACAAATTCCCATATATACTTTTCAGGAATACCATATAATATGTGAGTAATAGAATCCTTCATTTGTATGAGTGTGGGATAGGGATTGAATTCCACCGAGGGGATAATAATTGCTCGGTGGATAATAATTGCAGTCTAGGACGAGGCTTTGCCGAGTCCTAGACAGCGAATCTTGTTCCAGAGGTAGAATTTCCCTATCCCACACGAGTGAATAATAAAGGATTATTTTCTTACATTTTATTCACTGTTTAGTGCATAAAATCAGGAGCTTTGAGGAGATTCAGAATTTGGAACAAGTTTCACTGTCTAGGACTTGGCAAAGCCTCATCCTAGACTGCGAATCTTGTCCCCTTGGCAGAATTTCCCTTTCCCACGCTCGTGCTAATGAAGGATTCTATTAATCTCACATGGGTAAAGTCAGTCTCACACTGGTGAAAATGTGAGAAATAATGTTTCATATGAAATGTGAAAAGTGTTTAGAATCCAAATGAAAAACTGAAAATGATAGCATATTAAATGATTGTTTTTCCATTAAAATTGAAACTTATATAAACATGGCTTTGTGTTCAGAAAAATCTTTAAAATTTTGATGCTTCATGCTATCAGATGACTTAGGCTTTTCTACACTGATGTATAATAATATAGAGGAAGCATTTGAACATTAATGTCTTAATTCCCCTGTAGTTGTCTTAATTCCCCTGTTGTTAGTT
>CAJDSM010014589.1:0-14438 GCA_903981925.1 Ostrea lurida
TTCTAATTGCATTATGTAGGCTATATTATACAAATGTATTTACATGGTAAAGCCAGGATAGGACAAGGACCATAACTCAGTGAAAAATGAATCGATCGAAACCAAACTCGAACTTGATCTGTAACTTGGTATGGCAAAGCAATGTACCAAATATCAAATGAATATCTGCAAGCAGTGAGAAAAAAAGTGCGGAAAACTGATTTACCAGACTGACAGACGGACAGACAGATGGACGGATGGAGTGCAAACCTACAGTCCCCTTCGACTTCGTCGGTAGGGGACTAATAATTGGATCCTCCATCCTGTCCTGACAATATACACATCTAGATATGGCAAGGAAGCACTGTACAAAGTTGCGAGGTTATCTGATGGACCGTATAGAAGGAGAAGTGTTCACAAGCTATATTACACATTCCACCCCTGTTGGAGCCACCATAACTTGAAGGAAAATAATTGGATCCTACTGTCCTGACAATATACACATCTAAAGGAAGCACTGTACAAAGTTTCAGTCTATCTGATAAGCGGTGTTTAAGGGAGGAGAAGCTGGCTTCGCGAAATTTAATGTGGAAAACAGACAGTACGGACAGAACCAGTACTAAAAATTTTTCTCCCCCTGGAAGAGGGGAGACATAATTCCAGCTATAACAAGATTGTGTGACAGTCCGACCATGCGGTGCTGTTATTCCAGTGGCAGTTTAATAAAATCTGGAGGAGGGGGGATTGATTCAAATCAGAAATTTGCTTATATCTTATCTGTGACGAGAGTATGCATTGTCTGACAATGAACATATTTCGCCCCACCTGACACTATCTTCATCGCTATCTGGATGCAAATTCTGAGCCATTCAGCACACTGTTTCATGTCAAGAAACCCAGAAATTGAATTTCAAAAACAAATTCATCCCGCTTAGATTTTATTTTTCAGGGGGTCAGAGCACTTGGTGCTTTCTACACATTTGCATGAGTCATGGTAATTAATTTCTAGACTAGGAAATAAAAATGTTTTTTACATTCTTGTTATCAAAACAAACTTTATTACAATTACACCCTTAGAATGGAAATATTCAGTTCAATGTTACTTTCACAGAGAGGAATTAAAAATCTTTTAAATAACTATCATTTTAAGTCATAATAATTTTTATTGCTAAAGACACTCAAAGCAGCATATTTTACATGCATAGCTAGTTTTAACTGCAAAATTGAGCAAAATTAAAACTCCAGTAGTGGTAATTTTTTGAAATGCCACATTTACTGAGATGGTCTAAGTGGGTGTCAACTGCAAATTGCGAAAGTTTGAAGGGGGAGGGGGAGGAGGGGGAGAAATACTTCTGTTGCATACAGAGCATGGCAAGCATAGGAATGACTTTGTCCAGCATTTATATGTCTCTTTATAATCCAGCTGGAGATATGACAGACAGCATATGTTCCTTGCAATTATCTGGTTAATTATATGGAAACCTCCCTAGCATGCTTGGTTTAAAAAACAAGAAATATCACTTAAATTCAAGGATAGGAACTAGTAAGATGTCAGACTTGTTCATTATCTTTTTGATTATAATCAATAAAATATGTTCCAAACAAAACATAAATATCTCTACAAAAATATCGGCCCAAAAAAAAGCCAATTGAAGCAATGTGCACATTCACATTATCATGATGAAAATTTTACTCCATTGAAAGATCTCTCAAATGCAACTTTATATCTCCTACAAAAATTAAATTGCTAAAAACCACAAGAAGCCACCAGGAGGCACATTGTGAAATGCATGGAGAAAAAAATGTGTGCATGAGCTTTGAAGCTGATATAATTTTCTAATCTTGTCTTAAGTTTTAAAGATCTTTACATGGTCGCCTTTGAAGATACATAGATTTTTGTTTTTTCAATGGACTGTACTTTAAAAAAAATTTCTAAACTTGTTTTGATAATCTAAGAGAAACTTATTCTCAGTTATAGGAAAGTTAAGATACCTTGTTTGTTTCCAAGAAGTTTTTGCATGAACTGCATGAAGACATGTGGGAAGATTTTCTTAACATCTTAAAAGCCATTCCCATTCTTATAATATTTAAACTACATTAATAAAACAGACTTTTTTCATGGCCTTGAAGACCCATGATATTCCAACAATGGAAAGCATTCCATTTTGAAGAAGATTTAAAAAAGTAAAACAATTCTGGCTGTAAGATGATACTGTCATCATGTCACTAAATTAAAGTAGGAGCAATCCAGAGGCCCATGGGACACACATGCTAACCTGCCATTTGCTCTGCTGTTTAAAGGATTTATACCTTCTTGAACAAACTTGAATCTGCAATACCTGATGATACTTGTACATGTATATTAACAATGACTAAGCATGGCTCTGATGTTCTGAGAAGAATTTTCCTATATAACCCATGTCAAACTAAATTTTCTATTGTAGCCCCACCCTACCACTGGGAGTCATGATGTGGACACACCCGAGTGTTAATTGTCAAAAACCTTCTAAAATAACTTTTATATTTGTTTTACTCATGGTTCTTGGGAAGGTCTTTAAATGATCCAACCCTATATTTTGCCTTTCCTTGATAATCTTGCCTTGAAAGGGTTATGGCCACCCTTCAAAATCATCTTCACCAAATATTCTGTGCCAATTTTGGTTGAAAACAGGGTTCTTCAAATACTGGACAACAGATCCTACCATGGCTCTGATGTTTTTAAGAAGAATTTTCCTATATATCCTCATGTCAAACTTAAATTTCCTATTGTAGCCCCACCCTGTCCCTGGGAGCAATGCCTGAATATGTACGGTTTTTCAAATCCTTACCAACAAACAGAACAACAGGTCCTGCCAGGAGAAAACGGAATGTTTTATACAACCAATACATTTCTAACAGAACCCATAAATAACATATTAGATAAATTGTTGATGTACATGATTATGGTAAAATCTTTATATTCTCTTTCAAAAAAACAGCCTTAAGCCTGTTCTTTCTTCACTACTGCTGAAAAGTATCCTCATGCAGCCACCTGTTCTATCAAATATGCCTTCTTAGGGTTCTACTTCATACCCCTACCTCGTTATTTCCATACATTAAACAATTTTTTCTTTTTTTTGAGTAGGCTAGAGAACAATTTATAATCAGCCAGTTAGGCATCTGTTAATGCTTGAAATGCAAAGCAGAATTCTGTCTTTGATACTCTATATATCAGAATATGTTACATGATGAAATAAGAATTCTCTGAATATATCAAAGAACGAATTATATAAAAAATTCTGATGGACCCTTAGCTGCAGAACGGTAGTGTTTATGGTTTTAATATTTTGCCTGACATATAAAACCATAATGCTACGTTCTGCAGCTAATGGACCCTAGACTAACAAAAAGAATTTTTGATGGTCTTTTTGATAAAAATGCCTTCCAGGACCCTGAGGTCCACCATTTTTTGAGAATGATCTAATGGTCCTAGAGAAGAGAACAAAATTGTGAAAAGTCTACTATACTAACAACAGTAGTGCTGACAGACAGCAAAGGAATTTGATCAGAAAAGCTTACCTGAGTCTTTGGCTAAGGTGAGCTACAAAGGTTGGTAAACCTGAGACTTCTTTGGCATCAGAAAAAGATTCCAGTAATGTTGGATTTTTTTTACTGCCCTTTAATACTTCTATCATTTCAACAACAGCTAGCATGATGCTTTGCTTGATTGAGCATGCCAACACTTAATTAACTTGATTGGGCAAGCCAACACTTCTCTTAATTAAGCATGCCAACACTTCACTTGACTGAGTGCCAACTTTAGCTGATAGATTTTTATGAAACAAGTGTTACTTTTGTTTTCAGTGACCAATTGCATTGAAATGATGACAATTAAAGCATGATCAACAAAAATCAACCAAATGACCAGTCAGTGAATAAAATTGGCAGGCTCCAACAAGCAGAGTAGCAGGCTGTTATTTTAACGACAGTATCAAACATCTTTCCATTCTCAAACAAGCTTGAATAACATGTACTCTACAGAGACTTCTGGCAACTGTCTTAAAAACACCTTTTCTGTATGATCATGCATTCCAAAGCAGGGTGGACATTAAGAAGACTTTACGAGCAAAAGATTTTATATCAGAAAATATACTTACTACTTGTTCTTTCTTTGATTTTAAATTCTCTGTCTGGGTCATCAGGGAGCTGGTTTCTCGCTTGTCTGTCTGACTGGCTTGCTCAAAATTTTTGGGCTGAATAGAATGTTTATTTTCCTCTTCTTCCAAATTTGACAAGTCTCCTGCATTACTCTCCAAATCTGTTTGGACAGATTTATCTGTGCTTTCCTGCGCTGAAACTGATGTCTCTTTGTCACACACCATTTTTGCATTTTCTGAAGTATCTGTTGCCTTTTCGAAAGTGTCTGTTGCCTCTTCTATGTCTGTTCCCGTCTCCTTGTCTTCACATTTGACTATTTGGTCAGTTGTTTGAGTTTCCACAGATCCTACCTTCTGCGTGTTTGTTTCACTGCTTTGATCTTTGGACTCTTTTGGCACCGTGTCTGTTCCTGTCTCCTTGTCTTCACATTTGACTGTTTGGTCCAGTGTTTGAGTTTCCACAGACCCTACATTTTGTGTGTTTGTTTCACTGCTTTGATCTTTGGACTCTTTTGGCACTGTTTGTGTAGATGATGTATCCATTTGTTTGTCTTCTGTCTGCACTGCTTCATCATTGTCATTTTCCTGCTTCTCTACTTTTGGTATTCCATCACATATCATATCGACATTTTCTCCCATATCCTCCTTAACAGTTTCCTCTAATGGCTGCATGGCACCGAGTTTAGTGTTTTCAGCAATGTGTTCTATTCTATCACACTCATTATCACTCTGCAAGTCTGACTTTTCCAATGATATTGTTTCAGAGGTTGTATCCACAGTTTGGCATTTGTCGTTACAAATGTCCGTCTCCTCTTGTTTATCTACCTGCTGCACCTCTGAGGTGGTCGCAGCATTACTCGGTGTTTGACCCCCCTCTACAGTTTCTATATTGTTGCGACTGTTGACATTGCTGACATTCTCAGACAGATTTGTGTCTACTTCAGTTTCAATTTCCTTCTTGGATTCAGTTATTGATTCTTGTTCTCTTTGTGCACTTGAACTGTCGTCAGTGATGTGTTCAAGGTTGTCTTTACAGTCAGTTTGAGCCGTATCATCCTTGTTGCTATTTGCACAATTCGAGGTTTCACTGGCAATTTCAGACAACTGTGTTATTTCAGTATTATCAACATCACAGTCCTCTTCATGCTTTTCTTCCGAAACATTCTCACTGAGTTTTGATAGTTCAACTTCATTTTCTTTTCCAGATTCATGTTCTGTATTGGGATCTTTGGGGGTGTCTTTTAGGTCGTCTGCCTCGTTTTCTGATGCACTGCATTCAGTGACTGAGAGTGTTTTTTCTGCATCATTCGTTTCTATTTCAGACTTCCTTGATTCTTTGTCATCATTATTTACCTCTTCAATAGTGTTATCATCATTTCCTTGGATATCTTCATGACAGTTTCCCTCAACAATGTTTCCTTCATTGCTTGGCTTAGCATCAGTTGTATCTACACTATCACTGTTCTGATAAGAACTATTTCCGTCACTGCATTTCGTGGAGTTTTCTGCAGACGTGAGTGTCTCTTCTGAGCTACTGTCATCTTTCCTAGTTTCCTCACTTAGAGATTCCTTACACTCCATCTTGTCTGAAGTCAAATTAGATAATTCCACATCGTTATCTTCATACTTACTATTCGAAGTTTCACCCGCAGTTTCAGGCGACTGTGTTATTTCAGTACTATCAACATCACAGTCCTCTTCATGCTTTTCTTCAGGAACATTCTCACTAAGTTTTGATAGTTCAACTTCATTTTCTTTTCCCAATTCATTCTTACTATTTTCACTATAAATTTCCAGATCATCAGATTTGTTTGCATTATCCTGTATTTCTTCATTCATCTTCTCTGAATTTGAGTCACCTGCTTCTAATGAATCAGCACTATGGCTGTTTTTATCTGTCCCATCTGTTGTCCCTGTTGACACTGTTGTGTGGTCTTTATCTGTTTCCTCTTTCTCTATTTCACTATTATTTTGATCACAGCCCTTACAATCGCTTTCTCCATTAAATTTACCAGTATCTTTGTGTACATCCAGACCCTCACCATCTGTATCAGATCCTTCTGAAATATGAAGTTCACAGTTTTCTGTTGTTGGACTAAGATCGGTTTCCCTGGTATCATGGCTTATTTGAGAATTGTCATGGAGTTCCAATTTTTCACTTTTTGCGATGTTTTTGTTGACATCTATCACAGTATTTTCACCATCTTGTTTCGACAAATTTTCATTTAAGTCCACATCACACACTATAGCCATTTCCTTGTCTGCTACTTTTTCCTCCATATTGTTTTCACTATTTGACTCCATTCTGTTCACAATTTGCATTATCTACCTACAAATATAAAACAGTTGCAAATGACTTATGTCCAACATGTTTGTGTGTTTGTTATAGCCCATACATCAAGCCCTCTTACTTAATACTAGAAATGCCTAGTTGTGATTATACACAGTCATAAAACAATATTTCTTATGTAGGATCATTAGCACTCATAATTACCACATAATTCTACTACTTCTCCGAACATAACAGAAAATAAATAGCCGTGGCATGTCCATACCATGTATTATGCCCAAATCTTGTCCTGCAATCTCGATCAGACATCATAAAAAATGATATACTAGTATTACTACTAGCGGCAAGTCACCAACATCTAAAGGCATGATGGCAAGATTTAGTATCCCCAACACTATATAACAAAGCAAAGACAAGAAAGTTCACTTATCAGGGATCGCTTACTCCTGCTAATTCTCTCCCACAACAGACAGGATTCTATCTGAGACAGCAGTCCCACCTCTATAATCAACATTCCTTCTATCTATTTAATGATCAACCTAGAATTCAACACCTTGCTCTTTTTCTTGTCAAGGTATGTACATACTCTGCCATTGTGCAATGGCCAAAGTTTCCCCCACAAGGTAGTTAAAGCAGGACTGATTCTGCTTCATGAATACACATAAGGGCAGGTGTTAAAATCCATCATGGCTCAAATTGATAAAATAAAATGTATGTACATACTTTCTTGATCACCAATTTGTTCTGCCTTTGATTTTATCCTCATTTGATACATTCTAATCCCTGTTTATTGGACAAGGATTGATTTAAAACATCCATACCACACATTTAAAAAAAAATGTCCTTTGATCAATAAATGTCAACTTTGATCCATGATTGTGGCTATTAGAGTAATCAAGATGGTTAAAACAAGCGAAAACAAAACTCTTCAAACTTTGTACATTAATACTGCCTGATGGGTATACTACCAAGCCCTGTTAGTCTTCACAGTATCCATAGATAGCTCATTACATACAATTTCACACACTGTATAAATCTTTCTGAAGAATTGCATGCTTTTTGGGGTAATTTCCTACAGGTCATTAAGAAGAGTCATTCACGAACCTTGTCTACAGGCCTCCAAAACACCATCTTCAGAATTCGTACATCTTGGTGTGTGTTAAGCTTTTGTGGATCATTGTATTTTTAGACACTTGTCCATGTCCTTAAAGAATTCATGCACATAGCCCAAGGGTAAAATACAAATTCACAACAGAATAATTCACACCATTGCAAGTCCAATAGCATTTTGGCATTAATTACTAGTATACTCATTAATATTCATGTGCATGACAGAATAGATGTTGTCTTCTCCACTATAAGTATTTTAATATATTAAAATTAATTTCATTTAAAAAAATATATAAAACTCTGTATATTTCTGATGCGCAAAAAATACATCAATTAGAATCACTGGATTTTTTTAAATTAGAGATTACAAATTGTATTAAAATTTATGAAATAAACTGGTACATACCAACAAGAAATTAGCGCATGTAGTACCATGTACTGATGGAATTTTAAAATAAAAAATACTTCCTTCTGTAGAACTAAAATTAACGTTTTCATCAAAATTGGCCCTTACATCCTGAGTGAATGAAATAATTTGAGGAAATACTCTACAGGCAATGGAATACATAGATGTATGACACTCATAACAAAGAAGTTCCCAGAAGAATGAGACGGCACATCTCCGACAATGGAGTCATGACTCATCACATGCCAAAAATCACTTTGCATCCATTATTTAGGGAAAATGCTCAGGCATTGTGCAATTTTAAAAACTAACATATGATATGAGACAATTCTTTCTTTTTTGAAAAATATTATGCTTCATGCAGACATAAATGAAAATATTTCACTCCATTTTAGGAAATGTATTAAGCCACTTGAACCATAAATGAAGAAAAGAAAATTTACCTTGTCATGCTGAGAAGCCTTTACAAAAAACCAACACACTTGAAAAAATCCTCCGAAAAGAGTATCACGCAATTATCTATCACTTCATTAACTAAACACACAATTTTATATCTCCAATAGATGTCCACTTGTCTGATTATTACTCATCCGAAAAATTTTATCCATCAATATTTAACTCTCTATAACGAGCTAAAGTGAATAACCGCACATCCAAAAGAGACAGGGCAATTGACTATGCTGTAAAACGAATTGCTGCAACGCAATGTAGACTCATTGAAGTCTGTCAGTGGAAATGCAAGGCAATACATGACCAAAAACTTACCTGTGTGTTCAAATACACTGCTGTAAAACTTTTCAAGTGAATCATTATTTTCAAAACACCTGAGGCAATATTTTAACAGGATAACGAGTTTCCACAGCAGACCTGAACTGAAGAAAAGTGTTCTAATTTTGCCACAGGATCCTTGATCTGGTGATCCGTTCACAAGATTGGGAGGTCTTACATAAGTGGTTGAATAACGGCCTTAGTATGACCAACTGCTACCAACAAGTACTTACATTACTTGTAACACCTCATATGTATAACCAAAATCAATGAATGTACTCTTAGCTATCTGAATTATCAGGTGACGTCAGTATAATCGTCCACTACAAGTGCCCCTCTTAAATTCCTGTCTTTATAGAGTGCATATACATATATAAGGCCTACCTAAACCATTAAACTTTCATTCCTACATGAAATTATTTATTGACTTTACATTTCCACATTCTTTGTACATAAAAAAATTTAAGTAACTTTTCTCCCACCTTTTTATAGATGATCTACCGGCCTTTTCTCTTTATATAATAAATAGTTACTCTGGAAGATAGATTAATTAATGTATATTGCAGTACTTTAATAGCAATATGACACAAGTTTTTCGTCATGTTAATCCATTTCTAATAGCAGGCTACAAAATCTATCAAAAACTAATATCATTGAACTGAAATACATGGAATAAATCCTTTCTATAACATTTGTCTCTTAATTTATATATTCAAAAATTTTCTGAATTTCAATTGAAATGGTCCGAAACCAATATGGCTTAATTAAGGGACCCACAATGCATGAAAAAGTAGTAATATATTTACATGTAATCCCGGGCATGTAATCTAGAGATTCTTGATTTAATTGTAGCATTTTGACTTCAACATCCCAATGTAAAAATAAATACTAAAACAAAGCATCGTCATTAACTGTTTTTAAACTACCATTCTTGTCTGGCGAGCATCGTTTTCAATCTTCCAGATCTTTAAAAAATCCATCAATTATTCAAAGACAATGAACAATTAGTGTTATCTTAATCAGCTTTAAACTCTGTCTTTGACATTTTAAACTCCCTCATCCATCACTATTTTCTTGCACCAACTACCGATTACAATGTATCCCATCACTGAACAAAACGTTCACACAGACCTACACTATTTCAAAATATCTACCTTGTCCTTACCCCGTGCATTGTACTCCGAGGTTGGCAGAGGTCTGCTGTGGTAAGCATTTATGGAATGTCGGAATAAAAGTCGTTTTTATCTTATCTTTTGTTTGACTGACAGTTGTTTTCGGAGGAGCATGGAAAACCTGGCAAGACATGACATTTTGGCGGCAAAATGAGTAAGCATGTAAGAGTTATCTTTCATGTTACGAACCCGACTATGTTTTATGTGGATTTTGTAATATATATCAAATTCCGCTGGCCGTCAAATACCACTGCTCGTTAAAGATTAGAAGCAAAACTGTTAATCTATGTGTATGTGGGGGGGGGGGGGGAGTGTAATGGAATTCACCGCCACACCTAACTCTGGGACCCCGGCTGGGACCTAACTAAACCAGTCTAGGAACTACAACTCTCATGAAAAATTACTTTGCTGTGGTTCGGCGGTGGTGGCGACATACCACACGTACACCACCCGTCTACCCCCGAATACTGTAATGTCTTATGGAATTAAAATTCAATTCAAGTAATCACATAGGCGCTTCCCGTGTAATTTTGTAAATGATGAAGGTCCTACCCCCCGGGGTCCTACCTCTATACTATATTATATGATATGATATGATTTATTGACCAATTATGGACCCACAAGGGGCAACAATATACAAAGAACATTTATGATTAGAAACGTTTACAAAAGACATTCATGCATATTCGTGCATGTTCATAACAGTTGTACAGTGTTCCAAGTGTCCAGGTACAAGCATTAAGTTTTGTGTAAATACAAGTTGCGATCAGAAATTGAGGGACTGGAGAATGACTAGATAAGCACATTTAAATATAATACCACTCGTATAAAATACACAATTACATGGGGAGCGCCTATATTTATTAAAATCTTTTTTATCTCGAAATTACATTTTAATCCCATTACTTTATATTTTTCGTTATTACCGTTTTTCTTGTGTCGTAATTACAACTTTTTATCTCGGCTCATTACCACTTTGAAATTTTTCTTCACGCCTCCTTCATAGGCTCTCCTCCCGGGGCTCTCCCCGTTGTGACAGGCTAGTTTGCTGAGTATAACAGAGAAGAGAAGGGAGCCGCGCCAGGGCATGCTAAGGAGGCCTTATAAGCGCCTTCCGTGCAATTCTGTAAGTGAGGTAGGTCTACATGTATCTCTCTATACCCCTAGATATACTTTAGAATTTTATGATATAGAGGGGTAGAATTGCATGGGGAGCGCCTGTGGCCTCCTTACTCAGTCCTTAGCATGCTTCAGCAAGGCTACCTTCTCTTCTCTGTTATGCACGGAGAAAACTAGCTTATCACAGTGTAACAGACAAGGATAAAATGCAACGGATCAGTCCGGAATTTCGAATCTGGGCTCCCTGAATCTCTGGTCAGGTGCTTTATCAAATGAACTCTTGATTTCTCTCCAGCCATCTGCGACTGCACCCGTCGGACCGCAACAACATTCCGAATTTTGATTCGTTACACTTATGGACATTGCATGGTATGGCCTTGTAATAGAAGGCTAAGGGGGGAAACCCCAACAGAAAATCTGGGAAGATGGCACTCATGAGCAGGGTAAATGCAACCATCTAGGAAAAGGAAAATTCCGAACAAGAAACCCACACCTTCTGAGAAAGTTGGGCGTGGGGTCAGCACCCCCACCCCGGAAAAAATAAATCGCTACAGAAGCATCAACAATTACCCAAGAAACTCCAGTCCTGAGTGAGGAAGGGCCTACTCCTGCAGGAAGTATGACGTGCTGGGGCCAAAGCCGATGGGAAACTTCAGTGCCAACATCCCTTCTGTCAACTGGGACAACCATCACCATCGGTACAAGGAATATCAAGACCATGTACGAGGCAGGAAAAGCAGCACAAGTGCCAGCAGAGACATTAGCCTGCTTGGAATAAGTTAAACAATATGGCTACAAGCTGAACAAACAAGGGTGACTTCAGGAGATCTATTGTTATACTCAGGACATGAAGATAAAAATGCAGCACACACAGAAGGCGTAGCAATCATGCTTTCAGGTACAACACAGAAGGCACTTACTGGCTGGGAAGCGCATGGACCGAGAATAATAACGGCTAGTCTCAGGACCAAAAAGATGAACATCAAATTGACTGTGACTCAATGATATGCACCCACCAATGATCATGATGATTCTACAACAGGTGTATAACAAACCAGCACTGGGAACAGACATCAACATCTATTTTATATGGAGGGACTTTCAAGACCAAACTTGAGTATCAGACAGCAGAGGCTACGAAGGAAAGTATGGCAGCATGCTCTCCGGAGAGATGAATGGGAAACGGGAGAAAAATTTGCGGAGCAATAGAATACACAAGGCCACTTGGATATCGCCCGACCACGTCACTGAAAATCAGATTTATCACATCAGTTCAGACGGTCTCTCCAAAACGTGCGAGTGAAAAGAGAAGCAGATGCTGCAAACAGACCATCATCTGTTGACTGCAAAAACTCAAACTTAAGCCATAACGAGCTGTAACTGACCGGCTATTTTTTCAAACATTCAAATATACACAAGTTAACGACAGGTCTACCGATATAACTAATATAAATAATTAAAGATGTGGTAAAATAATTTCTACAAAAATAAACCTATTGCGATTAATTGATTGAGAGCGAACTATCTTGAATGAACGTATTCGAATAACCCGCAAGCTCAAACGCAAATGGCACGTGGAAACAGACGAGTTGCCCGAACATAAATCGGGTTGCTGACGTCAAGAGTCATAATCAAGATTTAACATCAGACTGAAAGTATATAATATATGTTTATTTTGAATAACAATTGCAACTGATGTCATCATATGACTAAAAAGTACTATATGTGGTATATCGTTCAAACCAGCAATTAAATATACAACAAATGTTGCAACTCAAATAAAAACTTGTCTGGGGTGGCAATAGGCATGTTAATTTCTACACGTGGGTGTAACACGTGTTTCTTTTACGGCGATATCCGCAAACTAGAAAGACCTCCGAAGTCGATATGCGTCCGGAAAGATGACGAATCAAGATTAGTGAACGGGATGCAAATAATTCATGAATCAACATTTCTACTTGAATTTAAACGCGTTTAATTGTTTCAAATAAACTCTGATCAACGAAAAGTTACTTATATCTTCAAATCACAAATATGTCACTTCAACCTCTATTAATGCATCTTTTATTTTTAAACAAATATTTGCCGTCAGTTACAGCTTTGAAATTGAGAAGCATCAAGCAGACGAAGAGTTAAAGTACACACCTGAATATACTGAAAAACAACACAACTCATGCAAGCATACACACTGACACTGGAAAAAACATAATTCCAGTACGCAAAGGAAGCCTGATAACTGAAGACGAGCTGATCGCCCATGAACTGTCGGCAAGTAACGAAGAGATGCCTTCAGCACGAAGACATACAAGGATGGTAGTAGAGACTCTGTGATCCAATAGCAAAACCAACGCAAAGACTGGATTCTCCAGCAAAATCCAAGCAAGAAACTTCAAGGAAAGAAGCTGTCAAACTCCTGCTGGACAAGAGAAAAACAAAGCGAGCAGTTTCAAACAGAGTACATAAGCTAAACGCCCGTAACAAAGTGAAGAGAAGCCGCGAAGAAGGACAAAACGAGGTTACATTGAAGAGCCTTAGCGGAGGAGGCAGAAACAAGCAGCCACTTATCAATGGGAACAATGCAGGAGCTTTTATGCCAACTGACAAAACGTTGCTGGAAAGTAACACCAAACCAGAGGACAACCAATCCCCAAAGACGAGCAAGGGCAGAAAACATCAACTGAACTAAAAAAAAAATACAACTGGAAAGATGGGCAGAAACACTTGAGGAGCTCTCAAATAGACCCAGCAACCAGAAAACCCTCCAAACATTTGCAGAAACTGAACATAGAGATCATTATGGAACATACCAAACCGAAAGAATATATCATTCGTAATTTGCCATTTAAGAAAGTTAAAAAATGACAAGCGTCAGACTGACCAGACGGAATCACAGCTGAAGTCACAAGCTGATATAGAGACCTTACAAGCCAATATGGGTATCACTTTATTTGAGTGGATCTGGGATCAGGAAGACACGCCCAACTGAGATGGAAATAGACGAAACCATAATCATCAAAAGCTGCTCATAAAAGGAGACCCAGCCAATTTATGGAGAACCTACAGAGACCAATACTACAACCCTGTCAGAGCCGGGAAAAAGGATGTCAACAAGGATTTTAAACTTGAGAGGGTGAGAGCAACCAGCGGTTGTCACCCAATTCTAAGCGAGACAACCAGGCAGTGTTTCAGAACAGGGCAATCGGTCGCAGCCGACTATCGCCAATAGTTTTCCGACAAGTATGTTCGAGACATCCCTTGCGTGGAACCCGTCCATTGTTAAATGTAAAACTTCGTTGGATATCATTCAAGGCATCGAACAGCACTCCATCGCGGAACACCTGTGGCAAACTCCTTCGAACAACTCCATGGGAGCTACAATCCACAATTAAAACAAATCATATCAGGGAAGCCTTTAATGAGGATATGGCTGCCAGTAGTCATGGCAGTCAGTTGACTGC
>CAJDSM010014590.1:0-21971 GCA_903981925.1 Ostrea lurida
AAAAAAGGTGGAATGTGAGATGGCTATTTACCAGCATCTACACAGATACTACACAACACGTTTTCTCATAAACTTAGAGAGATTTAGTAATCAATAGGTTAAGCTAGTTTCTCCTTCCAGAAAGATATAGTGTGGAACAGTTGTCTTGAACTTGTGGAAACTATTAACCATTTGGTCCAGAGAATCATACATTTGTGTCGAAGAACTTAAAGCAGAAGATTTACTTCTTGCACAAAACAATCATGCTAATGGGTATTTTCTTGTTTCTGACTGTGATACACTGTAACATACATAAAATCCAATTTAAAAAGTAAAGCAGAACAATGTGGCCAGATCTTGAGACATAAGGTGCTTATGATCGGTCATAATCTACTTGTACCAAGTGTGTTGTGAATGTACCAATATGTGTCATATATTGATTTGCTTTGAACGGATTCAATACCTTGTGCAATATATGAACAAAAATTGTCAATATTCAACTTGTATTGGTACCTGTGAACTATATACCTACCACTTAAATTTAAAATGAAATGTAATTTGGTCAGTGTTTCAAATGGTAAGTCCTATGGATCTGTTTTATGGATTGTCTTTGTGTTTATAGCATTGTGAATATCTTGATGAATTTCACAGGAGTCTTAGTCGTGTGTAAAGCTGTCTCTCCTAAACTGTGTTAACCGTTTCATTGAATTGGGCACCTGCCTGGCTGTCTCCTGGGCTTTGTGGGATTTCTTTTGGGCTTGAGATTCTGCCATTTTTTGTGCGCCGGGATATCTGCCTCGTGGGACTGTTCTCCGCCAGGTTTATTGAGGTGTCTTACCGTCTTTTTCTAACACTGACTTATTCTGCGGCCATTCATATGTCTGTAATTCGAGCACTGTCAGATATTGACAAAAGTGTTCATTATGAGACTGTCAACTTTTAAATGCTAACAAGTAAGTTTTCCACATGTATGCATTGACTATTGAAATAGTGCCTCAGTAAACAAACTTAATGGTTATGTATTTAGTTATAATACCAGATGACTTTTATGTTGCCTGAAGTGCCAGCTTTGAAACATTGGAGTCAGAGTTTGTTATGTTCTAAGAAGCAGCAAGTGTATTTGGTAAGATTCCTATAATTTCTTAAAAGCAGTTAGAATTGTCAGTTATATAGGATATAAAATCATTCATTGGCTTGAATTTTACTTCAAAGTAAAAGGTATATATATCCCTAAGTGTGGTAAATATAAAGAATATTCAGAAAATAAGCTTGACGGTGTAAAGCAGTATTAGGTCTTAGGAGTTTTGTACAGGTTGCACTTGGAGAGTAAAATACTATGCAACACCTGTGAAAGTCGCATTGAATAAACTTTAAAATATTATAGTAGGGCTGTCGCTGAAACGATATGTCCCCTTCATGATACGATACATATTGCACAATATTTTCAACAAGATATATATATTTTACAGTAAAAACCATGATAACTTTGTAGAAAATTTTAATTCAAAGATTCACAGTAACAATATCTCAGAAGCAAAATGTTTCCAAACTGCCAAAATGTAATGGTTCAAAATGATTAGGTTCATTGTTATTGTCGGACTCGAGGTTAATAACAGTCGGGCCATCATCAGATGCCATCTTGTCCCTTGTACATGTATAAATAGTAAGTTCAGGTATTTTAAAAGCCCAATGCATTTTATTAAACTTTATTTTTTAAAGCGTATCGAACCGAAAATTGAGGCAACGAATCGAACATTGAATCGAGTGTTTATATTGAGCAGTATCAATGTTTCGGTGATCGATCATTTCAGTCCTATGTTATAGATGGATGTGCCTTAGGGAGGTGAGCACGATGTAGATTATCCGTGGGTTTCTGCCCGAGTACAGGTGAGTGTGGTGGCCCTCAGAAACATGATGTATATACATGAAACATGTGGCCAATCCATTGATTAGTGGCATTCCCTGTACCCCCACCTGTTACATACACTGACAGGCTGTATCAACAGTTTTACCCTATAATCCTCCCAGTCAATCAGTCTTAGACCTCAACAGATACAAATGAGTGAGTATATAATTTATACTATAGTCTGTGTATAACACAAGGTGCCTTTGTGATTGATTGTATATTAAATCTGGAGTTCATTGCTTGTATAATCCATGCTTATTTTCTATATATAGGTTTTACGTTCTGAGATGTATTTCTACCTTGTCAATTTCCTGTAGAAACTTTATTCAAAAGTTATTTAATATGGTTTGTTGTATTTCCTGTTGTGTTATAAAAAGTCTAGCTCAATATGATCTTTATTTTGAAATCAAACTTTCCGTGAAGTGGTTCTAATATTGAATTAATTACCTCTTTCATTTGTTGGCACTTGGATAGCGTTCAAACTTGTGAAATTTAATTTTTTTATTTCATCGAATCCTAGAGTTTTGATCAAACGATATAAACTCCCAGGTCAGATTAACATTGAGCTAATGAACGATGTTTCAAAAAAATTACTCATCTTCAGTCTAGGAATACTTTTTTTGAAGTGTTATCTCTCTGTTGCAACAGGTGGTTGATCTATCCTGGTGTGGTGCCTTATGATAGGTGGGGGTTTGTCATTAAAATATTAAGATATCTCGAGGAGTTTGAAGACTGACTTCAGCGTTATGTCTAACATGATCTGTGATGCATCAAGGTTATACATCCTTCTATCTGGCCAGTATACCATGCCTTGGCACTTAAATGTAAAGATTGTACAAATTATCAGGAGGTTCCCCAGTAAACAGGATGTTGATTTCTTGGGGTCTCCATAAATCATTTTTTTTTTTAAATAAGTAAGTCACAAAAGCAGGAAATTGTGTATTTTTAGCAAACTAGCTCTCATCGCAGGGACAAGAATTATCTCCCTTGACGGAGATTCCTAGAGATGAAGATGATGGAATCTGTCCCAGTGAATGAAAAAAGAACCTGCCATGGTAAAGCAACAGATGGCCAGATATATGTATCCAGAATTAATCTGCTCCATCAGATATATAAACTATAGTCTACCTTGCTCATATATTTATTTTCATTGATCTACAGATGAGGGAGTGTTCCCTGGGGCTATAGGTTAATATGGTTCATTGTAATGTCCAATTACTTGAGATGTGCCCTTAATTTACTCCTATAGGACATTAAGATTGTCAGTGCTGTGTAATTGACATTGCAGAACACTTTACATTCAATTAGATTTAGTCCCGATACTGTCATGGAATTCGTTAACAATAAACCTTGACTTTGGTATTTGAAGTTTGATTGATGTGTAATGCCTTTCTGTACAAATGTGTATTGTTTATTGGTACACCAATCGTTTTAAATGTTTATGAAAACATTTCTCTGTGTATCAGGACATTCAAATCCAGCTCATGATCAAAGAGATGAGGAACGTACATTACAGTTCTAAATATAATTTAAAAATCCTCGAGATTATCAATCTAGTTTCGATCAGCATGGAGGAATATTTAAGAATTTATGATGCAATCAGTTGGAAAAAATTGGAATTAAGATTATTTCATTTTGATGCATAATGCACCCTGGAGTGATAATGTTTTGAAACCTGTCGGAGTGGATGACTGATGAACCAAGATAAAAAACAAGAAAGATCAGATAGGAAGGATTCGTAAGGAACTCTGTTTAACCCACCTCTGATCACGTTTGGGTGTCATTGATAATCAACAGCATCGGAACTCGTGTCTTTTCCTCAAGATTTTTTTCTCTCTCTCTAAATTTACAGCTGAGTTAGTAAATTATGAATTGAACAAATAAGGTGATGATAATTGTAGGATTTATGTATTCAGGAGAGGGAATTGAAGCATTGTGGCCCTGGAGATGTATTATATTTGACAAAGTGTAAATTATTTGTGTAAAGAAGTGATGGAAAACTTAAATATTTGGAATGGTAGTGGATTGATGACCTGGACTCTAAACATGGCATCAGTGAAATGTGAGACACCTGGTGTGTTTTTACCTCTGCAGATGGAGAGTTTTTTATGGAAATGATTGAAAGTGATGCAAGTCTTATAGTCAATAGATCTATTATCTGAAATACAATGCACAAAAGGAAGGGGAGACAGAGATTGGAAGAAATCGAGCAAAGTTTGCTAAGGTAGGATGAGAATTAAGGGGAAGTAATTCATGATGTCTTTTGGGTATTTGTGTGATGATTATTTGGGTTTACAATGCAGTCGTATGGTTATGTCTTCCACGGTTTCTGGAATTTGGGTCATGATTTGTCACACACTTGGAACATAGACAATACCAGGTTAAATAATTACCTTGAAACAATGCATGCTTTGTGTGTTATTTAAATCATTGCGATTTGGATCGAGTCATGTTTGTAGCACTGTTAATAAGTATAACAATCGCGATTATCGTTATTATAACGCTTTCTTTACCACAAAGATCTGTGGTTGGACTTGATATGTTAAGTATTTGCAGATAGTGATGGTCGATCTCACTCAAGCCTTCACTTCCCAAATTAATAAACTCAAAATTGATTTTCATTCTTTATTCAGTTTATCATAAAAACCTTGTGAGAACAATGCATAGTACACTTTTATGACAATATCAGGAAAAATCAAGAAATCAGTATGATGATATGACCTATAATTAACAATCAGCAGTCTGAGACAACACCAAGCTCACAGTGTTAATTGGCATTATTAGTACAATATAGATACAGTATAACGTTTCACATCTCTTTGTTTTGTATTTAGGACAGGGTCCAAGGTACAGGAATATCAAACCACATCATGCTATAAACTGTAGGAGAGTTTGCCAATATTTTATAGCATGATCAACAATACATACAACTGGACATTTTAATCAGCTTTCATGAATACATGTAATTGATCAGATTGGTCATAATTTCCAATGGTACATTTTCCTCACAAAATACACCTAACGTGGGGTCAGACTGAAGAGAATGGGTATAAATTTTAGTAAGCAAGACAAAATGTAAATGAAATAATGAACTTGATTTCACACATAAGACTGGTTGTGTTACTATAAAGTCAGTTTGGAATTGGATGTTCAGGGGTGTGCACTCGGGTCACAGATTAAATTGGGATATGGCCTGTTGCTAGATAATGGTTTGAGAATTAATCAGGGTTCATAATTCATCATGGATTTGTTTGATGGAAAACTTGTTGGTATCTAGGAAACTGGGATTTTTGTTGTTGCAAGCAGATAATACTAGTTATATAATACTAGCTTGCCGACTGTGAATGTGAAACCTATAGACCACCATTACCAGCCTAATTCAAACAAAATACGGTATTGTTACGGTTTATAATGTTTTATAGAATGCTCTTGTTTCATTGATTATCGCAGTGAAATATAACACAAATGCACACAAAATTGGGTGAGTTTTTTCTAGGATTAATAATCTGCAGTCACAACTTGGCAAGTGATTGTTCACAGTTACAGAGTACATAACAAATGGGTGATGTTTGCCCACACGACACTGGGACCAATGTCTCACTTTTTGCATGAATTTGGCTGTCACAACAGAAAGCCCCCATGTCAACCTATATATGAGCATGCATAGTCAGACCTCTTGTATGTGTGTGTAAATTGAGAGGGGGGGTGGGGGTGGGGTATATGATGGGTGGATGGGCTGCTATTGCCATTAAACCAATATGTAACATCATCCTCTTCATCAATTTAACAAAACAGATCAGCCATCTGTCATCTGTTGATGTGTCATCAAAAATATCATAAGCTCCATGCAGTTACCAAACTAAGGGTGAAGATTATGAAACATTGATTATTGCTGGACTCCCAGAGGTTTTTGAATCAGTTAAGCTATGATTTGAGTGATTTTTTTTGTTTGCCTTGTAGGATCGTCCTGGAGAGACAACAGGTGATGGCCCAGAAGCACATCCCCATTGACACCTGGCTGGAGGCCCTGGGAATGAAGGAGTACGAGGAGATCTTTACAGGATTTAGCGGGGTGGAGGTAAGGGTGGACAAAAATCTAGATAAACTTGTACGTTATTTGTCTGAAGATTAAAGCATTTTTGTTTGGATTTGGTGTCAGCGTCCAAGGTTAAACTTCTATAAGCAGGCCTATTACCATGAAGAAATGTCAGTCCAATTTAGTCCAAGTGTAATGGAAAGAGCATATATATAGGTCTGTCACCAAGCATTGGTACAAACCCTACTTGGGCCAGACTTAAGTGAATGATAGTTGTGGGGATGCACACTGCTGCTATATTGTGATCAGGTTAATAGTCTTATGGTAGCTTTTACTAGGTTACCAGGACAGGCCCTACATTTGATGGTACATAATTGCAGTGACTAAGTTTGGTTGAAAAACTAGTGCCCTATGATGAATCTAACTGAAGACAGCATTGTCTTACTTCTCAAGATTATACTATGTAATCTTTGATTATACTATGACTGTGTTTATATCTCTGAAGCTATTCAGTCAAAATCAATGTCTTGTTTTTCATCTGTTAGGTTGAGTCTCACAAAACAGGTTTCATAGATCTGTTTGTCTGAGAATACAATGATCATACCTGTACCATATTTTAAAGTTTGTTGGGTAGCCCCAGGGTCCTTGAAAATGACTGTAGGAATAGATTGACAAGTTTTCTTGTGGTCAGTTAAAAGACATTTGTATCTAATCAATAAAAATCTTGTTTTTATGTGACGCCTTTTAGAGAGGTTTTGATGATTTCTTTATAGTTATTTTATTGTTTACAGGACCTGCTGAATTTAACAGAGGCAGATGTCCGAGATCTAGGGCTTAAAAACAGCGCCCACAGAGCGAAAATCGTATCAAGTCTCCGCATATTGAAGGAGAAATATGACAGAGGTAATACAGTTTCAACTTTTTTTCATACTTTGGTGTACTGCGAATAGTACCCAGTAAAATAGTTAAAGAGGCATTGCTATTTGAAATAGTGTATTGAAATTTGAGGATATCTAAATGAGATACAGAGAAAACAGATTACTGGTACAGTATTTGATTTGTCATTGTGAACAAAAGGGGAATCTGCAAATTTTACTCTTTGAAATTAAAAATTCTGCATTTCATCATGGATTTGAATTTGTTGATTTCATTCAATCCTAAGACAGTGAAACCAAAGTTAAAGGAGTAGACAATTTCTTGCTGTAATTGTATCTGAAAGTTTTCATTTATGATGCATTGATTAATATAATATATGGTTTAATCTTATAAATGTGATTATTTTTAGGATAAAATTCCCAATCTCAGACATTTCTATTTTTTCACAAAATGACGCATAATGTTAGATCAATTCATAAGTTTTCATGAAGGATTAGTCAATGTACTGTTGATAACGAGTTCAAACCTCCCAATCATCAGTCAATTAATATCTGTGAATTTAAAGAAGAATGTACAGGTTGTTTATGCAAATATGTAAATGCAATGGGAAATACATTACATGGCCCAAAGCATTTTTGTTGAATATCATTTTTTTGCTGTACACTTCCGGCATTATTAAGAAAACTTTGAATTCGGATATCTTTTCCTTCAGGTTACCGCAAACCCCGAGTTATACAGAGATGCCACAGTGCCTCCGCTCAGTAAGTAGATCTGTAGGAGTTATCTCCCTTTCCAGTACTGATTCTGATTCTGTTAATAGTTTATTCTTGAACATCCCCTGAGAACCATAGTCTTGGATTGATGCACATTTCAATGTAAACTCTAAAATGTATTTGAATGTTTTTTGGTTTTTTTTTTATTGATTATGAAAACCAGAGACAATAACTTTAGTAAGTGCCTGAGTAATTCAAACCCACACTTAACACAGAACAAATGACTAATTAACTACTAATAGATGCATCAATAGCTCAATAAATTAATCACTCACAGCATGACAGCTGTTGACAAATTTTGAGCTGTGCTGTAGACCTGTACATATTTGACGCGTGGGTAACAGGTAAGGCACGATTTAGTCCCCTAGCTTTGTTTTGTGAATTGTGACGTACAGTATGGTGTTTGAGGTGTTCTCTCAGATTTTTACTGATGACATTTCTGTAGAGCTTACCGCTGGACCAGCATGGTCAACATCCCTGTGTCCATTCCCACTGTCAGAATTCAGTGAGTAAATCATGCTGTGATTTAGAGTGTGTTGTCAGTGGATTGAGGAGAATTTTATTTTTAGAGTTCAATCATTTGTTCTAAACATTCTTTTTGTGTTTGATTCTTGAGAGTTTCTCACCGTTTCTTTCATTCTGTTTTGGTGAGTTTTGTTTCTTTGTGTTTAATCTCTTGCATGCACCTTTGAATTGCGATTATTAATTAGAAATGAGTGATTTATAATTATACACAATTTCTTTGTGTTAGCGAATTTCAAGTAGAATGTTCCGAGGAATAATTTGTCACCTGCATGTGCTTTATTGTAAATGCGACTCCAGAGAAACGAGCTGGATAAATTCCAGATTAAAGTGACCACTTAAAATGTCAGCCTGTTCTGTATCTGACACAGTTATTAAGGTACAGGATAGACAGAGAATTTCCGGCAGGAAACGGACCTTACTTACCGGGAAGGATGGGGCGCTCCATTGATACGTAATGATAGGAATGTTTTGATAAATGTAGACGTATAGGAAATAGAGAATGAACTGATCTGGTGATGTTTTCTTAAAAGGACGGTGTCCAAGTGTGCCTGTCCATGTAGGGGTTTACATTTTATATACATCACACCTCATGTTAGAGTTTAACTTGATATTAACTTATTGCCTCTGGATTTTATGTACAACAACATGTAGATTATGTAAAATATGTGTTATATACATTTACATATAACTAATTATATGTGTTATATACATTTACATATAACATATAATTATATGTGTTATAATACTCATTTACATATAACATATAATTAGCTCACCTGAGCCGAAGGCTCAAGTGAGCTTTTCTGATCAAAATTGTCCGTTGTCTGTCGTCGTCGTTGTCGTAAACTTTTCACATTTTCAACTTCTTCTCAAGAACCGCTGGGCCAAATTCAACCAAACTTGGTACACATCATCCTTGGGTAAAGGGGCTTCAAGTTTGTTCAAATGAAGGACCAGGCCATCATCAAAGGGGAGATAATCACGAAAATGCAAAAATAGGGTAGTGTCCTTTAAAAATCTTCTTCTCAAGAACCACTGGCCAGGAAAGCTGAAATTTATGTGGAATCTTCCTGATATAGAGGAGATTCAAGTTTGTTCAAATCATGACCCCCGGGGGTACGATGGGGCCACAATAGGGATCAAAGTTTTACATATGATTATACTGGGAAATCTTTAAAATCTTCTTCTCAAGAACCACTGGGCCAGGAAAGCTGAAATTTATATGGAAAGCTTCTGATATAGAGGAGATTCAAGTTTGTTCAAATCATGACCCCCGGGGTATGATGAGGCCACAATAGGGGATCAAAGTTTTACATGCAGTATATATAAGAGAAATCTTTAAAAATTCTTCCTCAAGAACCACTGGGCCAGGAAAGCTGAAATTTATATGGAATCTTCCTGATATAGAGGAGATTCAAGTTTGTTCAAATCATGACCCCCGGGGGTACTATGGGGCCCCAATAGGGGATCAAAGTTTTACATATGATTATATAGGAAAAATCTTTAAAAATCTTCTTCTCTAGAACCACTGGGCCAGGAAAACTGAAATTTATATGGAAGCTTCCTGATATAGAGGAGATTCAAGTTTGTTCAAATCATGACCCCGGGGGTACGATGGGGCCACAATAGGGGATCAAAGTTTTACATATGATTATATAGGGAAAATCTTTAAAAATCTTCTTCTCAAGAACGCTGGGCCGAAAGCTGAAATTTATGTGGAATCTTCCTGATATAGAGGATTCAAGTTTTGTTCAAATCAGACTCGACCCCTGGGTCGATGGGGCCACAATAGGGGTCAAGTTTTCATATGATTTATAGGGAAAAATCTTTAAAAATCTTCTTCTCAAGAACCACGGCCAGGAAGCTGAAATTATATGGCTTCTGATATGAGGTAGTTTGTTAATCATGACCCGCGGGGGTAATAGAGCCCCCATAGGGGATCAAAGTTTTTCATGCAGATATATAGAGAAATTCTTTAAAAATCTTTTTCATTGAACCAGAAGAGTGGATGTTTACCTGAAAGCTTCCTGATATGGAGTAGATTTAAGTTGGTTCAGAGATAATGCCTCCCCCGACATAGGTTAGACTTAGTCCACAGTGGTACATTCTAAATCCCAAACTACTGCTCTTCTTAGTGAAGCATCTGTGCTCAGGTGAGCGATGTGGCCCATGGGCCTCTTGTTATATGTGTTATATACACTTTTAATATAATATAAATTAATTATATGTGTTATATACATTTACATATAACTGAATTATTCAGGGGGAAAAAAACCCAAACAATTTTCATTTATCACAAATTTGTAAAGAGTATTGATTAAAATCTTTTGAAGTACTAAGCATTTAACAATTATACAAGTTGATGCTGAATAATTATATCTCCAAATTCAGTAAATGTTATAGAAGGCCCTCCAGTATTTCAGTGCAGTGTCTAGAAACTTGTACTTACAACAGCTTTTTAGTTTGAATGAGGTACCTTTCTAAAAAGTACAGCTTTTGTTGTCTAGGCTCTTTGACCATTAAGTCAGAATACTTTCTAATTGGTCTAATCCATGAAATGTGTATATTATAAAACAATAAGGTCATGCTGAATCTGTATTCTGAATATTGTAAAATTGACAGTAGAGTATACTTTTTGAAATTTAACAAGGATATACAAACTATTTTTAATGTACATGTATGTCTATTCTCAGTTAATTGTCATGTTGTGGATCCAGTACATTGTGACAGCCCCCCCCCCCCCCACCACAACTTGTGGATGGGGTGCGTTCCTCTCCAGACTCACTTAACTATTGCGTAACAGTAGATGTCGCCCTGTTAGATGGAGGATTACATGCTTGTCGCCCTGTTAGATGGAGGAGTACATGCTTGATTAGTTATTCACTGTCACAGGATGTACTTTCATGTCGTTGTAATCGCTGTACGTGTGCCTGTGGTCAGACTGAAGCCGTGCGGCCGCCACCATCCCTAGCACGTCATGTAACAAACAATTCACAAACTGACCACAACTACTCCACAAGTATATATAAAACACTTCGCCGCGTGTCAAAGATTTGTTTGTAAATTTTGATAAAAAATTGTTTTTGATGTTAAAATGCCACGTCTGATAGTGTAAGTACAATTTTAAATGTTGAAAGACGGGCATATTGCCTGTGAATATAGAGCAAGAAAATATGAAATGATAATAGTAAACCTTGGAACATGATATGATAGAATGGGGACTGCTTTATCATGTGACAATTAGACCATAAAATCTAAAACACGACAAGAATATTAAGTTTTTCTAATTCACTTCAGGTTATTTTCCCGTAGAAACCCGAGTCACGGCATGCCATGCCATTCATTTAAATCACTCATTTAAAGTCCAGGTCATTCACAATTTCTTAGGCAAAATAATTATCCCAAAGTTTATCAAATCATCCTAGTAATAGAAACTTTATGCAATATACATGGGTACCTGTGTTTTCTGGGGCAGTAGAGCCTTATGTAGATAACCTGCATTATTTGCATAGGCTGTATACTTGTATGGAGTGTTTGTACGCCCGACTTCCAGACCGTATCTTAAATTGTGACACATACCTCTCATAGCTTGAATGTAACAACTATTGTGTTCATGGATATTTTGGGACATCACAAATATTGGGAAATACGGTGGAATTAGTAAGTACTGGGCGATACAGATTAGCCCTATTTACCTTTGTTGTACCTGCGGGTTTTTAACTCGAGTGGAACCTCTTTTATAAACTGTAACTTACCTTCCATGTGATGTAATGAGTGTTATTTCACACCTGATAGTTAATAACTGAACAGAAAGGGTCCCATTCTGAATTTGTCGTTGACACTATATGACCTTAGGGAAAGCATTGGTGATATTGGCAGAGAACATCAAATCTTTTGTGTCAACAGCTTTCGATCTTTTGCTTTAAATAGTTCATGCAGAAAGGATAGAAAAGGATGTTTAGATTGTCCAGAATAAGTTAGACTTGATATACACAGTGGAGAAGACATCTTATCTCGGTGCAAGAAGGTATATTCAAGGGTAGCCAGGACAGTTTTTCTCTTGAGCGATAATATGTGATAATTTTATGATGTCTTTATCAGTAGTTATTGGCCTATCCCTCTAATTTAGGATAATATTACGAGGTGACCAGGAATGTGTTGCATATTTCTCTTTGGTAAGATTATGTGCTATAATTGATAAGCCATTCAACATAGTAACCACGCATACTTCTTATTATAGGCTCTCCAGTTCGCCAAATAACAACAACAACTTTCCGGACTATCAAGTGGTGAACATATCTCCGGAAAGATTAGAACATGATTTAATCAGCGAACTTCAAGCAGATCCCTCGGAGTTAAGACATTGGCCTTGGTATCATGGCAGTGTAACTCGACAACATGCCGAAAAAACCCTGATCCACAATGGAGACTATTTGGTGCGGGACTGTATATCCCAGCCGGGAGACTTCGTCCTGAGTTGTTGTTGGAGAAGTGCTCGTTTACATTTCATCATTAATTCTCAAATTACAGAGAGGAACAATCATATTCCGGAGATCACTTATTCGCTGGAGGACGATAAGTTCTGTTCTGTTCAGGACCTAGTGCAATTTTATATGTCACACAGAAAATGTGTCACTAAAACGTCAGGTGTGTTACTGTTAAATCCCGTCGGAAGAACAATGCCACTCAGTTACTATGACACCAAATATGGGTATGCAGGAAAAAGTCCTGCTGGGGGTCTGCAGACCCCAGGACAGAGTCCCATGGATAGGGGAAGTCCCTATAATTCTCCTCATGCGTCGCCGAAAGTTAGTCCGCGCCTACAGAGGCGACCGTTCAGAGCTGGCAGCCAACCGATACTCAAAGTGGACAGTGGTCAGACTCCGGTCTTTGGAACTATTGACCGGTCTGAAAGTACGCCGAGTATAAAACAAAACCTGCTGCCGAATACTGATTATAATACAGTGTCTCCACCAGTGCAAATACAACACCAAAGATCAGGAAGTGAGCCCATGTTGAATCCTGACGGTAATACGTCCCAAAATACTCCGAAGTCCCACTATCTGTCTGTACAGACAAGAATGGCCCCCTCTACGTCAGACAGTCACCTCAACCGACCCCCTCCCCCGAAACCCAGCAGGATCCCCTCCGTGAAATATATCGGGAAGGATCGTCCAAAAGTTGTCGTCCGAAACAAGGAATTGTACGAGGATGACGACAGAGATTATTCGGATTATTCTCAGGTGAAAGAGGCGCCCAGCTGGCTGAATAAATGTCAGCCGCCCAAGTACAGCGGGAATCTCAATAACAACTACCAGCCAGCCAGCAACGAAAGTGATTACGACAATAATTTTAATAATAATAATTGTGAAAACAAATATGCAAAAGACAATCCAGAACCATTGACCATTGAGCTGCCAGAAAAAGTTAAGAAAAGATTTGATTCACAGTTCTCTACACTGGAGGGTAGGGACTACGCTGAAATCCCGCCCTCTCCACTTACTCCGAAAGGAAAGCAGATTCAAGTGGCTGGAGAAATGGAAGAGAATTTCAAAGTGCAAATGCGGAAAAAGAAAACAATGATTCCAGACATTGCATTTCATGCAAGTTTAAAACCAAATGAATTTAAATCGTCATTAATTCATCCAGACAATAAGCCATTGGAACCATCAGCACTCCTGAGAGTGAAAGAAATTCTGTTTGATAATAATACTCAAAGATTGGCAGAACACATCACCAAAGTAGACTTGGAGTACTTGAAAGTTGTGAATGAAATAGACTTGGGATTAGGTGTGGTGTCTGGGTTGGAGTTGCTCACTTTGCCTCAAGGGAAACAACTCAGACAAGACATTATTGAAAGGTAATATAGGTTATCTCACAGGGGGCTCGTCATGAACTTTTTGTCTTATTAAAATTTGACACTGTCTATTCTATATTTACACTATGTGTAAATATAGAATAGAGAGGGTCAATTCGTGATGAGCCCCAGTGGTTATCAAAACATGACTAATTGAAATATTAACAAAAGTTAGAATTTTTGGATAGATAAGTCAACTGGCTCCACCAATTTGCAATTCATTCAATTTCTTTAACACAGGTGTTATTGTATGAAAGTGTTCGTCATGGTGATGACCTTGACCTGTGGCACCGTAACAGAAAGAGCCAAAATGCTGAGTCAGTGGATACAGATTGCTGTGGATCTACGGTCAACATTCGGAAACTTGTTCGGATTTGCAAGTGTGATGGAAGGACTCACTTCAGAACAGGTATCGGTCATCTTAGATATTTTTACTCATTAGCATCACCCACGGGAAGATATGTTCCGATAGATCAATCGAAGTAACAGCTTTTACACACCAGTTAGTAGTGATTAATCAATACCACTTACTGAATATATCTGGCAATTATACTGCAATGGTATCAGGATTCTTTTTTTTATATAGACATCTGTTCGTAAAATTCACATTAAGTCTGATAAGAGGCATTTTAATATTTTCTTACTTCTGAACAATGTCGCAATTGTCAAATTTGGTATGACTAAAACTCAAGTTTTGCTCATGTTGCTCATGTAAGCATTAGAAGCATGCACTTTATTAACAGTGCAGTTTTGTTACATAAGATTGTTCTGACTGCATGGTTATTGTAGGCAACAATAGAAAAGAATGCCAGACGAGTGTTATAAAATTCCTTGTGGTAATGAAATATGATGATACATTTGAATGTTCAGATGGGTCAGATGATTAAAGTGACCAATATGTAACTAACAAACTGTGATTTATACTTGATAGTATATGTACTGAATTAAAAGTAAAATATCTTTTATATTGACTATTTTTTTTTTTTAACAGATTTCCCGTCTCCGTGACACATGGCTTGTCTTGCGCCGGAATCACACGAGCAGCGCCTTCCAGTTCGACACGAAGCTGAAATCTGCGTACAAGTCCCTGATGGATGGTAGCGGACTCTTACCGCTTCAGAATGTGTCCATCCCAGATATCGCACCGCTTGTGTTTCTCCTGGAGCGAGACGAGACGAGTCTCACCAGTTATCTCCCTTGGGAGTTATCGGACCAGAACAACGGACTGGATATTTTACTGATACATTTAGACACTGCCCGGCTGATCACAGCACAAAGTGGACTGTATAAAGTGACAGCAGAAACTATGATGAAAGCTGTGAAGACAGAGGATGTTATTTTTGATACCTTCCAGACAGAATTTCATTTGAGGGTTTTGTGGGGAGCCAAAGGATCTGTGGTAGATAGAACCGAGAGACAGAAAAAGTACGAACAACTGCTGACGGTACTGTCAAATCGAGCAGAGCCCCCCGGAGATGATGGGACCGCTGTGTGAACTTGGATTGCATGGGATATATTACTCATCTCAAAATTTTACAAGATTATTATGCATGCAACAAGTGCCTTTGCTAGTAGACTTGTATACTTTCATAATATAAACTAAATAAAAATTCATAAACTTCATTTTGTTTGGCGGTTTAATATGGATTTTATTTTACTAGGGAAAATTTGATATGGACAGAATAACATTGAATTGTTGCCAATTTTTCTAATAAGCTACACTATATTTTGTAAGTACAAGTGAATAAACCAATGTAAAATCAAACCTCTCACTTCGCTCATTATACGGACAGTCGCTTGTGGGAGTGACTGTCCCTATAATGAGTAAAGTGAGAGGTTTGATTTTAATCAGACTAGTAGAAATGATAAATTATCTGTCTTCCCATTCTGCTATGTGTTAATCACTGTATAGGTCAATGAATCTTCAGCATATTTCTACATGTTGCATCCTAAATTGTCATCAGTATGGTGTAACCAACTAGGCTTGTCATCAATAGTCTAAATAGCCTGTTATTGGTACAATTTGAATATACTAGTTACATGTATCATCTGCAGCGGTCAGCTGGATTTGATCGCCGGTGGCCAAATAGCTCAGTTGGTAGAGCACCCGATTACAGACTTCGGAGGCTCAGATGCGAATCCTGGTCTGTCTGTTGCATTTTCTCCCGTTTACTTTTGACCACCTCTGGACTTCCAGGTGGAAGTCCTGCCAGGGGCACAGTCTGGGTTGTGTCTTCAACGTAGAATACAATCTAACTACAATCTAAGGCGGGAGGAATATCTAGATGTGCATATTGTTGAACAGGAGGATCAAATTATTTTTCTTCAAGTTCTGATGAATCCAACAGGGATGGAGGGTGTGAAATAGCTTGTGAACACCTCTTCTTTGTATACAGCTTTTCAGATAAACTTGAAACTTTGTACAATGCTTCACTTCCATTTGTAGATGTGCATATTTTTAGGACTGTCAGGAGGGTCCAATTATTTTCTTACAAGTTATGATGGATCTAAGAGGATGTAAAATAGCTTGTGAACACTTATTTTATATGGATTATTAGATAAGACTTGAAACTGTCTACAATGCTTCATTGCAATTTACAGAACACCTCTGCACATCTAGATATGGCAATGAAGCATTGAACAAAAGTTTCAAGTCTATCTGATTGGCCGTATAGGAAAAAAAATGTTCTCATGCTATTTCACACCCTCCACCAGGCCTCTTAGATCCACCATAACTTGGAGGGAAAATAATTGGATCCTCCCGTCTTGACAATATGCACATCTACAAATAGCAATGAAGCACTGCACAAGGTTTCAAGTCTATCTGATAAGTGGTATAAAAGGGGGAGCGTTCATGGGATTTTGTGACAGACGGAGAGCACAAAAGCAACGTTTCCCCCTGGAAAAGGAGAGACAATAAACTTGTCATCAGAACTGTGTGAATAAGCTAGCCTTGCCTTCAGTAGAGAATATGATGGGGGGAAATAGATTCCACAACATGAATTAATTTTGATACCAAATTTTTTTTTCAAAATTAGTTCATTTTTACTAATATTTACTGTCAGCACTATACCAATATGCCTTGTGTCTTTCTGGAAGCTTTTTGAAAGTTCAGGGATGTCCAGGGTTGGATTTCTCATAAAACAAAAAACTAGAAATACTGCGAGTAAAACTCACAAGGAACCCCCGCCACCTACATATTTTTTATGCTCACTTAAGTCACTACAGCTTGAACAAAGAAGATATGCCCGGACAGAATCCCTCTTAAAAAAAACCCTATAAGTTTAACCTTGAGATCAAGGTTATACAGAGGTCATGAATGTACGTGACACATCCTCCTTGGTGATACATCCTCTCATGGTGATACACCCACATGCCAAATATAATCCAAGTTAGAGAATCAAGGTCAAAGGTAAGTTCAATATATAGGTCATGAATGTATGCGACACATCCTTTCATATTGATACTGTAATGGCCTGGACACAAATCTGCACTCACAGACAGACAGACAAACAAACATAGTACATGACACATCATCTTAAGGTGATCCATCCATGTGCCAAATATAGAATGCCTATGGCAAAGAACAAAGAAGTTATGGCTCGGACACGAATTTGTCAAAAACTTACAATTTTGACCTTTAGGTCAAAGGTCATACAGAGGTACTGAATATATGCAACACATCGTCTCATAGTGATACACCCATGTGCCAAATATGGTATGCCTACCTCAAAGAACAAAGAAGTTATGGCCCGGACACGAATCTGCACAGACAGACGGACAGACAGTGATTCTTATATACCCCCCCCCCCAAACTTGTTTGTGGGGGGTATAAAAAAAAACCCAAAAAAATGGAGTCTAACTTGGACTTGCATCCAAGATTTTTCTCAAATTTTAACTGCTCAAATAAGAGTCAACTTGAACTTGTCTTAGATTTTTTCGAGAAATCTAACCCAGTATACTAGAGTTGAGGGACCTTTTATATATTCCACACCGAATAAAATCGTTAAATGTCAGTTTGTGCTATATTGGGGTAGGGGCAAGAAGTTTTTGAAGATCCATACAGCTTATAAGTCAGAGACACATGTACATTTAATCCATATTGTAGTCTTGCCATGGCGAGTACAAACTGAATCTACAATACACTACACGTGTTTGCCAAGATTGTACCTTTCTGTTGAAAGACTCAATATCCTATCATTTAAATTTGTAGCGGTCAACTGGGTTTGATCTCCGGTGGCCAAATAGCTCAGTTGGTAGAGCACCTGACTAGATTTTCAAGGGGCCCGGGTTCGAATCCTGGTCTGGTCCGTTGCATTTTCTCCCTTCCTGTTGCATTTGGTGCCGTGACCAGGATTGTGTGTCTTTGGGGACGAAGACAACTTTAAGGAGGGAGGAGTGTAGCGGTCTGCCGGGTTTGATCTCCAGTGGCCAAATAGCTCAGTTGGTAGAGCACCTGACTAGAGAATCGACTTTTGTGATCTTGATCTTTGAAATTGAAAACCAATTGGGTTCATCCTCTCTTCATAGGAAACATTTGTGGGAGGTTTGACGATCAATTCTCTGTTGAATGTTGTGTCTTCTATCTTGTTCATATGATTTTAAGCAATTATCAAGTGACCTTGACCTCAAGTCAACAAGGTTCATCTCGATGATCATCTAATGAATGCTGCATCTTCTATCTTGTTCACAAAAATTTTAGGCAATAGTCAGTAATTACGATACCTTGAAATTCAATAGGGTTCACCCTCTCTCCCTGAGCAACAATATTGTGGAAGGTCTGATGATTCTGGGGATAATTAGCAAGAAAAGTTAACAATGGACAGATTTTGATATACATGTATAAAATTCATGTGAATTAAAACTAATACAATAGATCACCCAAGTGACCTACAATGTTATGCCCTCTCTAGCATTGCAAAACTGCCTAGATCAGAACTGCTGATTACCTGACAAAGCATTTCTCAAAGTCTATATACTTTCACTATTTCTTAGCATCAGTAGCAATATTTTGTCCATAAGGTGAACTAGTGGGAATGGCAAGATGGTCAACTCTGACTTATTCACATACATTTTACCCAGTACACATTTAAAGACAGGGAAGTAACAGTTAGGATTTATTGATGATAAAACATACTACAAAGTACAAAACATACATGATTTAAATAATGTACAATGTTGTTCATAAATTTATAACAGTCTGTATTTTTGATACATGTAAATATGCACCCACAGCTGAGTGTTTGTGGTATTGGGGGACCACAGTTTCCAAGTGAATATTGCTCAAGAATGAATGCAGACATTTGGAGTTCCGATACTACTTTCAGTACCTCATGAATTAAAACAACAAAAAGGACGTGCATCAGTACTTACAAAAACTTAGTAGATAGATGGTTCTAAAACTTTCTAATTTTACATTAATGAACTATTTATAGATCATTTACATTGTAGTATAACTCCTTAAAATATTGAGCATTTAAAATACCAAGGCAAAGGTCAACCTTCATTCATAAATACAAAATCTAAAATACAATCTCTACTGGTCGAAAACACAGTATGTAATGTGTTCACATAAACACAACCCAATAGTAATTGGTAACTTTAAAATGGCAAAGTAAAAAATAATCTATTTTTAGAATCAAAGTTGATGGAGATAAGACTGCCAAATAAACTGATTAAAAAATGATAAAGTTTCACAGTATTAGATCATATTGGGTATTACAACTCATCTGAAATAAATTGCAGAAATTCTAAATCCATTTGAAGATGTACAGAAAAATCAACTTTTGAAGAAAGAACATGCAGAGTCCCCTTTCAGAAGCTTAGTTTAAAGATTTATTGCTTTTTTCTTTTTTTTTTTACTTTCACCACACTCGAAAGTTGCTTCATGGGGTGGGGGAAGAGTTGTTACAAAATACTTTCCAACTTTACTGTCAACCTCTGCAAGAAAACACTTAAGCACTTAATGCACATTTAAGAGTGTTTAAATATGCAGAAATATAAAAATCTGTATTTCAGAAAATAAATAAATTTCGGAGCATTTTATTTGCCATTAAATTTTTTTCCACTGTGCATGCAGCTTGATCACTTTGACTAGATGAAATCTTTAGTGCCTGATGCTGCTGTATGCATACTGCAAATTTTACAGGTAAAACATAAAAATAAAGTAGGCATAATAAACACTCAAGCTGCCAAGAATTAAAATACAGTACAACAAGAAACAAAATAATTTCACTAGCAAATCAGCGAAGTCCCTGGAGTATGCTATACATGATGTACAAAGCTACTGACAGATGGATGATATGACGTGTTGCACTTCAGTATTTTACAACAAGTATTCAGTCTGTGGGAGATATTGTCCTAGCAATATATGTATAGTCTATAGTGGCATGCACATGAGGTTAATATAAAACAGACTTTATCCACAAAGTCTTCTCTCCAATTCTTTATCGTCTGGTGGCAGCCTTGATGTTCTACAAAAACAAAAATTTCAATCAAATCATTAGATATAACATACATTTTATAGCAATAACATGATGTTTTTGCCTTCCTTTTTTCCTATCTTATTATTATCCAACAAGAGGCCCATGGGCCACATCGATCGCTCACCTGAGTGACCATGACCCTGGGCTCAGCAGGTGGGTGATTTTAGAAAAGAATTTCAAGTTTCCTAAACCTGACACGTGGTTCTGGAGAAAGAACATTTTATGCAAAACTTTGATTCCCCTTTGGCCTTGCATGAACGCCTGCGGAGGTATGATCTATCAAATTGATTCTACTCTATATCAGAACTTTAAGTAAATGTTGTCTTTCGGTCTTGAAGAAGACAGCATTTTTAAAATATATTCCAATTGTAAAACTTTTGATCCCTATGTGTGGCCCACCAATACCCTGGGGTTCATTGATTTGAAACACTTGTCTATCTCCACTATACGAAGCTTCCATATAAATTTCAGCTTTCCTGGTCAGTGCTTCTTGAGAAGAAGATTTTTAAAGATTTCCCTATATAATCATATGTAAGAACTTGGATCCCTCTTGGGACCCATCGTGCCCCCGGGTCAGTGATTTACAGAAACTTGAAATCTCCACTAAATCAGGAAGCTGTCATATAAATTTTCAAGCTTGTTATGCCCATATTTCTTGAGAAAGATTTTAAATATTTTCCCTATATAATCATATGTAAACTTTGATCCCCTAATGTGGCCCCACCAACCTGGGGTCATGATATTTAACACACTGATCGTCCATATATCAGGAAGCTCCTATATAAATTCGCTTTCTGGTCCTGGTCTTAGAAGAAAGATTTTTAAAGATTTCCCCTAATAAACTATGTAAAACTTGATTCCCTATTGGGGACCATCGTGCCCCGGGGTCATGATTTGAAGAAACTTGAATTTCCACTAAATCCAGGAAGCGTCATTATAAAATTTCAAGCTTTTATGGCCCAGTATTCTTGAGAAGATTTTTAAATATTTCCCTAATAATCATACGTAAAACTTTGACCCCTATGTGGCCCCACGTCCCCCGGGGTCATGATTGAAAATTTAATCTCCTCTGATATCAAGGAAGCTCCATATATAATGTAGCTTCCTGGCCCAGGATCTTGAGAAGAAGATTTTTAAAGATTTTTCCTATATATCATATGTAAAACTTTGATCCCTATTGGGCCCATCATTACCCCGGGGCACGATTTGAACAACATTGAATCTCTTTAAAGAAGCTTCATATAAATTCAGCTTTCCTGGCGCGGGTTCCTGGAAGAAGATTTTTAACAGTTTTTCTATATATCATATGAAAATCTTTGATCCCCTAATTGGGCCCCATCGTAACCCCGGGGGTCGACGATTTCAACAAAACTGAATCGCTAACTCTATAAAGGGAAGCTTTCATATAAATTTCAGCTTTCACTGCCCAGTGGTTTTGAGAAGGAAGATTTTTAAAGTATTCTTCCTAATATAATCACATGTGTCAAACTTTGACCCCTATTGTGGCCCATCGTACCCCCTGGGGTCATGATTT